>CM055116.1:731202660-731440540 GCA_029206835.1 Rana muscosa | reverse complement strand
AACTGCATCCAATTATCCTAATACAATGTTTTTAGCCAATTTAATTTAATTAATGTGCTGCGCTATCTCACCCAAAATCTTCCCAAATTAAAATGAATGAAATATATTTTATCTGTAAATTATACTGTGATATATGTCACACACCGCTGTAGATATATATATTAATGTAAATTATTATATAAAAACATGAAAAAAAATCAAATATATAAATATATAGTGCCACACCGTAGGATATAATAAATAGATAATTCATAAAATTATAGTGCCACAAACGTGAATCATAAAGTGCTGTAGTGCATAAAACATTGATATTCTAATTCAAGATTGAAAATCCATCCAATGTAGTTGATATAAAGTTCTTTTGATATGTGTGTAGCGGGGTGTTCCCCTTTAATGCAGAGAGACAAGAAGTTCTAGGGGAGAGGTGAGTCAGGAGGAAGTAGAGAAAAGACATTGCTGGAGTGAGAGCAGAGGAGAGAGAGAGACTACATCACCCAGAACCACATTCTTCATATGTTCCCACCGCAGAGACTCATGGGAGGGGTTATAAAAGGAGGAGGCGAAGCTGGGCTCAGCCTCTTTGGGACACGAGACTTCAGAGCCTGATCCTCCTGTGCGGATGTGTCGGAGTGCAAGGCCTGAAGCCTAAGGCCTTGCTCAGCACCAAAGAGCCTTCCACCCCTCTGCGAGCCTGGGTGGCATCTGACTTCGCTCAGCTACAGCCTTGTTGGATCGGGGACCCGATCGCTGGAGAGACCGAGTGCGTGTGACACAGCCGGTGGAAGTTTCCCGGACTGGATCCGTAGTCCGGCGGGTGAGAGGGCATATGCCCAGAACGAGATACTGTTAATGCATATAGGCCAATAGACTGCCGTGGCCCCCTCTAGTTGTTCCTGATACCCTTAGTGAAGAAGAGCCATACCATAGCTGAACTTGTAGTCGGGATAGCCAAGTTCCTGCCCATCTCTACCTACCTCACTGGATTACAAAGTTGTATTTTGTTAATGTGCACCACCGTTAAAGACCTGCCGGTGAAGAAAAAGGACTAAGTTATAGACCTCAAAAACCAGGCCTGGTGGGGTTACTAATGTGTTTTGGGTTATTGCGCCATAGGGCATTTAGCTAACGGTCGCCCGTGTGGCGCACTTGTTGCATGTCAGTTCTTTAGTGTGTTAGCATTGCAGGGCTCTGCATTACCAATGATTGAATGTAAACTGTGATCAATGTTATTATCTTTCTTACTAAGAGCTTAAGTAAAACCTTATACCCTTTTTTTTCTTTAGTATTGTCTCAATGCTCACTTATTCATAAGGTATAAGATAGATAGTTTACTTTTAGTACTAGCTGTGCCAGCAGAGGGTAGAGCATATTGCCGGGGGTTGGCGGAGCTGTCATCAGGGCCCAAACTAAATCTGCGGCCTTCTTAGTTGGAGGTATCGCTACACGTGGGGGTTCTTGTCCGGGATCCTGATACAGCAAGCGAACACGCCAAAAGACCGGCATGGACCCGCTAGAAGTAGGACAGTGGTACACAATGGCTGGCGCAGATCCGGCCGCGGCGGCAGTTATTGAACTCCCGGGGATCTGGCAAAGAGATGCGATAAAGCAGTTAATGACATCCCTATCACCATGCCAGAAATCATGGGTGATGGATGTGAGACCACATGCTTCGTGTACATACGCATTAATAGAGTGGAAAGACGAAATTCCAGAGCATTTTAAAAGCCAGAGCATACAAGCTATGGATGGGCAGACCTACCATCTGACACATGCGCTGCCACATAAGGGAGATCGGTTCCAAATAAGAAAGTCATCATCTCCACAGATACCTCCCCCACCATCCCCTAAGGCACAAGAGCAGGAGGATACAGAGAGTCCCAGATCATCACCGGCCACCCTCAGCACAGAACTATGCGCTGTACTGGGAGAGATTGTGGCCCAGTGCAAGAAGAATCCCACAGATTACCCAATGTCGGGGTACAGAAAGCTCCGGATATTCTCAGGGAGAAAACCTGTGCCCTCAGGGGAAGAAGGATTTGAGGAGTGGCTAGATGGCATCACTCAGGCCTTAGAGGAATGGGAAGTTCCAGAACGCAGCAAGAAACAGCGAATTGCTGAAAGTTTGAAGGGGCCTGCTCTGGATGCCATACGCAACCTGAAGATGAGCAGGAAAGACTGTACTGCACAGGACTACTTGGACATCTTGCAGAATGTGTTCGGTGGGACAGAAAAAGTTACCGAGCTCACCTATCAGCTGGAGCACTGCTACCAGAAAACAGGAGAGAAACTGTCAGAATATATGGGACGTCTAGATAAGATCCTGCATAGAATTATTCTGAAGAAGGGGATCGACCCAGGGAAGGTAGACGAGGCTCGGGCTCAGCAGGTATTGAGGGGAGCTCAGCCCCTGGATCCTATTGCATTGGCGCTGCGCACCCGACAGGACGGGAAGAACCTGGAATACCCCGACCTCATTCGAATGGTCAGAGAGGAAGAGGCCATGTGGGAGGAGAAAAAGAGGGAACAGCCAGTCGAGCCAACCAAACCTCTGGTGGTGATGGTCAGCCCGGCCATGACCCCCGAAAGAGATGCAGAAATGGACACCCTGAAATCGCAGATGTCCCAAGTGTTGGAGATACTGACCTCTTTGATGGAGAAAGATCAAAGGAAACCAGAAAAGAAAAGTCCAAGAAAGGAGTTGTTCCCGAATACCTCAGCGCCCGCTTCTCTACAGGATCGTGAAGAAGAGGTGATTTGTTACAACTGCTGAGGGATTGGTAATTTTGCAAACATATGTTCCAGTCCCAGGAAGAAAAAGATAAATAACCGCCAGCCGGCGGAAAACTTCAGAGGGCCCCGGTGAAGGAGTCAACCGGGTGCCCATCATTTTCAGTGAGCTCCAAACTGAATGAAAAACAGAAGAAGAGAGAAAATAGAACACCTCAGAGGAAACACAACATTCTCCAACAGAGATACACCGCAGAGAAAGGGGGCAAGACCCCTCAGAAGAGACACAGCACTCCCCAGAGGGGGTGCACACCTAAGAAAAATAACAGTATCCCTCAGCGGGTTCCTACACCCATAAGGAGGAGGGAAGTCAATGCATACCAGGCTCAAGAAAGGTTCAAGTCCAAAGGGAATAGGACAAGAGAGAGTCCAAAAGGAAAAGGTCTGAAGAAGGCGACCCTTGCCGGGCCATATCCAGAGAAGCTGGTGGGCCCATCTCCTATAGTGCCCATTCAAGTGGAGGGAGTCTACACCAGGGCCCTCTTGGATACCGGGGCACAAGTGACCCTACTATACCGGGACTTCTACGATAGGCACTTGAGTCATCTGCCTATCCAGAAGATAGAAGAGCTGGAAATATGGGGAATTGGAACCCAGAGTTTCCCTTACGACGGCTATCTTCCCATCAAGATGACCTTTGACCCATCCGTGGCTGGGAAGGCCGAAGTGTTTGACACCCTGGCAGTCGTGTGCCCTAGGCCGCCTGGAACCAACAAGAATTCCCTTATAATAGGGACGAACACGGACCTGGTCCGAAGACTCCTGACCCCTCTAGTAAAAGAAGAGGGGAAAACAGCCACCAAGATCCATCCCATGCTGAAGACGGCCTACCAACGGCTGGTCCAAGAGCAGGAGACCCCTGGAGAGGGGATAGGGAAGGTGTGGAGACTTGGAAGAGAAGGGGTAGTGTTGCAGCCCGGCGAAGTAACCTGTCTCAGAGCCACTGTGAAGCTTACTTGGGAGCAGCCTGGTCCCTTTGTCGTGCTGGAGTCAGACCCAAGGGGTGAGTCCTCAGGTCTGGAAGTGATACCGGAAGTGATTCCGCTGAAGGTCCTGAAGAAGGCCCATTGTAGAGTTCCAGTGAGTGTTAGGAACACTACCAGAGACCCCATGGAAATCCCAGCCAGAATGCTGCTAGGCCAGGTGAGCCCTGCGGCCCCTGTTACCCTGTCAGAAGTGAAGAGGACAGGTGAAGGAGGAGATGCTTGGGAGAAGCTGTCCATGGAAAACCCGAATCTGCCAGGAGCTTGGAAGGAGAGAGCCAAGGCCCAGTTGAATAGATGGGAGAAGATCTTCTCTAAGGATGAGTTCGATGTGGGGTGTGCAAGGAGTGCCACCCATCGGATCCGCCTCCAGGAAGACAAGCCCTTCCGAGAGAGGGTCAGGCGGGTCCCCCTAGCAGATCTGGAGGATCTAAGGGAACAACTTGCAGAACTCAAGAGGACTGGTGTGATACGGGAGTCCAGAAGCCCCTATGCCTCTCCCATCGTGGTGGTCAGAAAGAAGAATGGATCATTGAGGCTCTGTATCGACTACAGGACTCTCAACAGGAGAACCATACCTGACCAATACACCACTCCGAGGATAGAGGATGCCCTACAGAGCTTGTCTGGAGCTAAATGATTCAGCGTTATGGATCTCAAGAGCGGGTACTATCAGATTCCTATGCACCCAGAAGACAGGGAGAAGACAGCCTTCATAACCCCAGTAGGGTTCTTTGAATTCAACCGGATGCCCCAAGGTCTGTCTGGAGCCCCAGCGACTTTCCAACGTCTCATGGAGAAGACTGTAGGAGACATGAACCTTATTGAAGTCCTTGTATACCTGGACGATGTCATTGTCTTTGGGAGAACCTTGGAAGAACACGAAAGGAGGCTGGAAAAAGTGTTGAGAAGACTCAGTGAGGAAGGACTCAAGCTTTCGCCTGAGAAGTGTCGGTTCTATCAGTCTTCTGTGAACTATCTGGGGCACATAGTGTCTGAAGAAGGGGTTGCCACAGACCCTGAGAAATTGGAGGCAGTTACCTCCTGGCCACGACCCACCACAGTAACAGAACTCAGATCCTTCTTGGGGTTCTGCTCCTATTACAGGAGGTTTGTGGAAGGATTCGCCCGAATTGCCAGGCCATTGAATGAACTACTCAAGACCGAGGGGGAAGAGGACGACTCAGGGCCCAGGAAGCCGGGAGAGTCAGTCAGAGATCAGTGGAACCAGAAGAGTGAAGAGGCCTTCCAGGCATTAAAGGAGAGCCTAACCACTGCCCCAGTCTTGGCCTATGCAGACCCAACCAAGCCCTATGAACTACATGTAGATGCTAGTCATGACGGTCTGGGAGGAGTACTTTATCAAGAACACGAAGGGCAACAACGGCCTGTTGCCTATGTGAGCCAGAGCCTGACCCCCCCTGAGAAGAACTACCCCACTCACAAGCTGGAGTTCCTGGCCCTTAAGTGGGCGGTAGTAGACAAGCTCAAAGACTACCTGTATGGGGCGGAGTTCACTGTGAAGACCGACAACAACCCCCTTACCTACCTTTTCACCACGGCCAAGCTGGATGCCACTGGACACAGGTGGCTGGCCGCACTTTCTGGATTCAACTTCAGCCTAAAGTATAGGCCAGGGACTGGGAATCGAGATGCAGACGCTCTGTCCAGGAGATCTCATTCTCTCACCAGTGACGTAGAAGATTGGACCCAAGTGGCACCGGACGGGGTGCGGGCCCTTTGTCAAGGAGCTGAATTCCAAGCTCGAGGAGGTTCCAGAGCAGAGGAAATAGGAGTTACCATGGTGGGAGTCCCCAAACACTACTGTGGAGTAGCTCAACTGGGAGAGGACAACCTGCCAAGACTGTCCAAGAAGGAGTTGAGGTGTGACCAATTGGAAGACCCCATGGGGAGATTGGTCCTGGAGGCCCTGGAGAATCAGGATCCAAACAGACTCATGCGTCAACCTTCAAAAGAAGCTTGCCTGCTGAGGAAAGAGTGGGACAGGTTGCAGTTACATCAGGGAGTGGTCTACCGAAGGGGCCCCTCTGATGACTCAGAAGATAAGTGGCAACTGTTCCTCCCAGAGAAATATCGAGAGACTGTTCTGATTGCCCTGCATGACAACCATGGCCACCTAGGGGCTGAAAGGACCTTTCAACTTGTCAGAAGTCGGTTCTATTGGCCCTGCATGAGGGCAGAGATAGAAGAGTACTGCCACTCATGTGCACGGTGCATCCAGAGGAAGACTTTACCCCATCAAGCTGCCCCAATGGGCCATCTACAGAGACAAGGCCCAATGGATCTGGTATGCATTGATTTTCTCTGCCTCGAACCCGACCTGAGTGGACTAGGAAATGTTCTGGTGATAACCGACCATTTCACCAGGTATGCCCAGGCTTTCCCCACCAAAGACCAGAAGGCCTCCACCGTAGCCAAGGTACTTATGGAGAAGTACTTTGTCCATTATGGGCTGCCACAGCGACTCCATTCAGATCAAGGGAGGGACTTTGAGAGTAAGCTGATCCGGAAGCTCCTGGATTCTTTGGGAATCAAGAAGACTCGAACTACACCTTACCATCCACAGGGAGATGCTCAGCCGGAAAGGTTTAACCGAACCTTGCTCAACATGTTGGGGACTCTGGAAAGCGAGAAAAAGCAACATTGGAGCCAACACATAGCAGCCATAGTACATGCTTACAACTGCACCATCAGTGATGCTACAGGCTACTCCCCATATCGACTCATGTTTGGGAGAGAAGCGAGACTACCGGTGGACTTGGCCTTTGGCACCTCTCTGGACCATTCCTCAGCCACATCCCACAAAGGATATGTGGACAGGCTCAGACACAGCCTGAAAGTAGCCCATGAACATGCTCAAGCGGCCTCAGATCAAAGGGGAGCTCGAAATAAAAGAAACTTCGACTTGAAGGTTCGGGTACAAGACCTACAGCCCGGGGATCGAGTACTGTTACGCAATCTGGGGGTCCCTGGAAAGCACAAACTTGCAGACAGATGGGGATCTGAAAGTATAAATATGTAAACTAGGCTAAATTGTAGCATACCATGTGAGAGCACAAAATATGTAAAGTACCCACTGTTCAGCCCCTATCTGCATAAACAAAAAACTATCCAATCAAGAGATTGGAAAAAGAGGAGGCTCATGAACAGTTTGTGCAAACTTATCAAAATAGATTTATTGAGAGATGTTACATGGTAACGTGGACTATATCCAGGATACTGGACAACGTGTATATAAAAACGATGACAGTCAAGATTGACTGATCAACACATAATGCACATACACAACAGGACAGACATAAAGTGACCTAAACATATAAGACACGTCCGGACGCCAGGTAGTTTCAGGGAGAGGTCTAAGTGATGATTGCAATACAATCAAAAATGATGGCAACAGCAAAGCTGTATGTAAGCCAAGAGACCACTCCCTAAAAGGCCCTGGGAGCTCGAGCCCTAATGGATGGAAGGGTGAGGAGGGGGGGGGGGAAAGAAGGGGTGAAGGCCAGCTGGATGGATCCGTGAGGAGATAGCTGCAGTCCCGTTTCACCAACTATAATGTCATGAGGAGAAAGAACAATTCAAATGAAAATAGTCTAAGCGTTGGGATGCTGTGTCCCTGAGATAATATCTTCCTGGAGGCAAGCAGAGAAACACATGTGAAGTACAGCTGGGGACAGATGTAATGCAAATAAGAACAGTCCTCACTGCTAGTGATAGTAAAGCATACTGAAGTAGCCAGTAACCAGGGGTAAAGACGTGTGAACCTGCACGTAGTTAAGTATAGTGGCTGTCAGTGAAGTTACCCCTTCTCCGATGCTCGGATACACTGCCACGTCTGCATAGAGTCACTTTGCTGCTCCTTCCTGGCTTACATGAATTGTGTCAGGATACTGCTGTGTTTTGCGGTACGTGTAGAGGGATTTGTTAAGTCCTTTTCATGTCCCACAGCTGATACTCACGACTGCTTGGCTTTCCTCCTCCTCCTCTTCCTTCCCCTCCCTCCGGGGCTCGTCGTCACTGTGCGGGCATGAAGCCGCGTCGCAGCGTGGCGTCCGGGCGGAAGTGACGTCGACTAGTTTCGCATATGATGTATGCGTAGCTTCATCTGGACGTATAAGTGACGGAGGGCGAGGGGTCCTTCTTATAGCGTCCCTCCCTCGTCTCACTCCGCCCAGTACATGTATTTTAAAAGAGAAAAAAAGGACATTGCGGTGTATGTGCGCAAACATAGATAGTGTTTGGCTATAGACCAGGTCCCCCCTGAGTATAAGTAGAATATATTAATTCCATATCATGTCGGAGGACAGAAAGCATTGAGTGCATATATCTCCAAACTTCATTAAAGGGGCCAATACATGATAGTTTATATTTTGATGCGTTAATGAACAAGTACCAATATCTGAGAACAATAAACAATGTTAATGATAGTGGTTGTGAAAAATGGCTTGGATATGTATGGAAGTGGGTGATAGGAAAAAACACATATAGCGGACCACAGACAGCTAATAGACAGACATGGGGCCAAATATATGCAAATGCAAATCCACATAAATACAAGTACAAACAAACCCCCCCCCCCATTATCTAGGACAGGGGAGCAGGGTTTGTAGCTTGGGGTTTTTTTTTTTTGGTTTTTTTTGTTGTTTTTTTTTTGGGAGAAGTATAGCAGGTGCCATGGCAGACCCATAACACACAGTAGTTAAATACATGTTTGTGGTAGATGGTACATTATTGCAATATAATCAGCACAAATTATAATGGTCAGTAAGTGGAGTAGAGACACTACTCAAGTCCACATGATAGGAGGCTCAAACGGACACCCGTTGTAATGATTGTACAATCATTATGAATCTATAAGGGGCACCCTGCCCATTGAGGGCATAATAGTTGTCTAAATTGTGCCAAACAGAAAATAGAACCGAAGTACCATCCGGTACCATATATTATATTATATTGCCCGGATGACTGGAAGTAATGTACACGATAAGGCAAAAAAGAGACAAAGAAATAAAGAAACAAAGAAATAAAGAAATAGAGAGAACACAGAATAGGAAAAAACCGAATGTGGCAAATATGTAGGTACTTCAGACATGCACTAAATTGTTAGGAAGGGCTGTAAATTTAACTCGTTGTTGAGGCCCAGTGGTGTGAGAGACCCCAGGCGGAAAATCCACATTTTCTCCTTTTGCAGGAGTATTTGATCAAAGTCCCCCCTTCTCGGGGGTAGATTAAGTGAATAAATGCCCTTGACTTTCATGCCATTCAGATTCCCATCATGATATTGAGCAAAGTGTCTAGCCAACGGTTTTTCAGGGTTCTTTTCCCTGATTTCCCTCATGTGTTCCCCCAAGCGCACCCTTAGTTGGCGTTTAGTTTTACCGATGTAAATCTTTTTGCACGGGCACGTCAACATGTAGATAATCCTGGATGTCGCACAATTAATGGTGTTCTTAATATAATAACTACATGTATTAGTGGAGTCAGAGAAAGTATCAGTCCTTTCCACAAAGGGACATACCTGGCAATGTCCACAGGGGAACATGCCTTTACTGCGTGGATATTCAGAAAGCCAGTTGGGTTCTGTAAGGTACCTGTGATAGGTAGTGTCCGAAGTGGAACTTGTGTGCTGAGGATTCAGGCGAAAACGTAGTCAGGCAGATTAGGTTGGCAACAGATCAGGCAAAATGGTACACGATCGAAATCCAGAGAGTGGTCAGGCAGGCAAAGGTCATACACGAGCTGGCAGTAAAGTACAAAATCAGCAGGCTGGAGAGTAGTCAGGAATTCAGGCAGAAGTTCAACACGAAAATCAGGATCAAAAAGCAGTCACAACACCCAGGGAGCTATTCCACACAAACGGGCGCTGAGAGATAGCATCACTTCCTTTTTAAGGGCTGCTTTGATTAAAAATTGTCCACAGCTGGCAGCAGGTGGGGCTAGTGAGTCCAAGGTAATGTTTAACACTGAGAGGACATTTCCAAAAGTCCAGATCTGCTCAGTAGCGCAACAGGTAAGGCTGCAGCTTTGGGACCAGGAAGATCCCGGTTCAAATACACCCAGGTACATGACAGGGCCCCCTCCCCAGTGGACCCCTCCGGGGGCCTAGCGGGGCTTAGTGGGAAAGGAGGCATGGAAGTCTCAAATAAGAGAAGGGGCATGCAGATCTTTGGCTGGAACCCAGGAACGGTCTGTGACAGGATATCCCTTCCAATGAACCAGATACCGAAGGCCATGACCCTGTCTTCTAGAATCAAGAATCTTGGAGACTTCAAACTCATTTTGTCCATCAACAAGAACAGGAGGAGGTAGCTGTTGCGTTCTGGAGTAGCGATTGAAAATTGCTTTTTTGAGGAGGGAAACGTGGAACACAGGATGAATCCGGAGAGAGGAGGGTAATTTCAACCGATAGGAGACTGGCCCGACTCGAGCAATAATTCTGTAAGGACCAATGAATCGAGGGCCCAATTTGGTAGAAGGTTGTTTCAGTCTCACATATTTGGTTGACAGCCAAACTCTGTCCCCCACCACATATGGAGGTATATGGCGTCTTCGTTTGTTGGAAAAAAGTGCATACTTGCCTGCTGACTTCCGTAGTAATAAGCGAATCTTTTTCCAATGTAGCAGAATATTTTTAACCCGCTGATCTGCTGCTGGTACACCAGAAGAAGGCTGAAGTAGGGGAAAAGTCTGAGGGTGATAGCCTAGGGCTGCGTAGAATGGTGTGGTATGAAGAGCACTGTGCCAACGGGAATTAATGGCGAACTCAGCTAAAGGCAAATACTCAGACCAGTTGGAGTGTAAGGCATTGACATAATGTCGAAGATAGGTTTCTAGGGTCTGGTTCATGCGTTCGGTTTGACCATCTGTTTGAGGGTGATGTGAGGTAGAGAGTGAAAGCGTTACTCCCAGTTTCTTGCAGAACGCTCTCCAGAATCGGGAAACAAACTGGGATCCGCGGTCTGAGACGACATTGGTAGGTATGCCATGATATCTCACAATATGGGAAAGGAAGAGAGTAGACAGTGCTTCCGCTGTAGGTAATCCCGGGAGCGGCACAAAATGAGACATTTTTGAAAAGCGATCCACTATGACCCATATAGCAGTCATGCCCTCGGACTTGGGTAAGTCTGTAATGAAGTCCATAGTCAAATGGGTCCAAGGCTGACGAGGTGCTGAAAGTGGTTGTAACAGTCCAGTAGGCAATGTACGGGGTACTTTATTAGCAGCACAAGTTGGGCAGGCAGCCACATAGTCAGTAACATCCCTTTTCATATGAGGCCACCAGACATGACGCTGCAAGGTCTTAAGAGTGATGGTGACACCAGGATGACCAGATAAAACACCATCATGTGCCCAGAGGAGTACAGGTTTTCTTTCTCGTACATCACGGGACACAGAGCGACATAGTCATTACTAATGGGTTATATAGATACCGTCAGGTGCTGGCACTGGCAACTTCCAAAACCGGAAGTACCCTCCCCTATATAAGCCCCTCCCATCCGGGAGCACCTCAGTTTTTTGCCAGTGTCTAAGGTGTTGGCCAAGAAGAAACATGTGTTTTTCACTGAGCTTGCGTACAGGTTCTTTTGGGCCTCAGTAAGCTATTCCGGATCCGATCAAAAAAGCTTCATAGCTAAACGGTCGGTACCCGGGCCTTGCAAAGAAGAGCAAGGTTTTGCCTGTAATGCTTCTCTTAGGAGAGCTGGACCCTGGGATCCAGAGCTCTGGTCATACCCACGACCAAGATGTTTTCTGTGCAGGGTGCTATACAGGTCCAGGGGAGTGGAATCCTTGGGAACCCGGTCCCTGAAGGTTTGATTACAATGCCTGCCGTGATAGGTGAAGTTTGGGCTTTTGTGGACCAAACAAAGTCCTGCGGCGGGGAACAGGTAAGTGGGGGCCCCCAGGAACTTGGTTCTATTGGGGGACCCCAAGCCTAATTTGTCTTTCTGTCTGTTACCTAATGGTATTCCCGCTAATATCTGTGCATGCCTGTAACTGCTAAAAAAATGTAATAATTTTTAATGGTGGTCAAGAAAAAAAAAAAAATATTTTTTATATATATATATATTTAATATATTAGACTGCGGTACCTGTGTTTGTCCACTAGAGGCCGCTGTGGAACGTTTCTTGTCATGTGGACTAGTTTCTTCTCATCAGAGCAAGTCCAGGCAGATGGTGAGTTCTCTTATGGGAAACTGCTTCCTCTGCCATGTTGCAATGCTCGTCCATCCCCCGGCCTGCGGCAAAGGGGCCCTGGCTCTTGTCCCTGGTTTCCATTTTCGAAATTAGCGCCGAAGGCGCACGTGGCCGCGCGCGTGCGCGTGCACGCGCCTCTATATATATATATATCTATATATAGAGGTGAGTCGGGAAAGGGGAGCCTGGGGGATGACGCTCTGTGCGCGCCGCAGCGCTTCTGCGCATGTGCGGGCGTCCCAGCATGTTAAAAACCACAATTTTGTGTGGTGAGCTGGCTATGAAGTACAGAGACAGAGCTGGCAACATTTAAAAAAGGCATACAGCAAGCGGTTGATACAGGCATCCCCTAGAAAGGCACATTAGTAGACACCAACTGTTTCTTATAGCAGCATTTATGCTAGACTATTGTCAGTAACTGGTGTATTTCGGCTGGAATACCTCAGCTTTGTGGCTTAGGAATATGCCGTCTAAAAACTCCGGGACTAGAAATTCCAGGAGGAATAGGGGGTCTCCATCGGGCTCTGAGGATCTTGGGCATGCTTTGGCTGCACCAGTCTCCCCTGAAGAATCAGAGGTTAGTGACCGTAGAGCACCCTCAGGAGTACCTGGTACTGTGGCTGTCCTCAGTTCACCTGCTCCTGTGTATGTAACAGAGGAGGTTTTTTCCTCAGCTCTGGGAGGGCTGGAAGAGAGATTGTCAGCATTGATCGCGGCTTCCCTGTCACAGGAGAAAAGCGCCCGATCTCCGTCTCCTCCCTCAGAGTGCCTGTTAACAGAGCAACAGTCCCATACAGGGATCGACCTACCTGAAGGGGATCAGGATGAGGTCGATTCGGTTGTAGAGGAATCAACAGTGGAAGAGCCGTTCTCAGCATCACATGCTGAAAGGTTATGGGTTCAGTCCCTGACTAATATGGTCCGATCAGCATTTAAAATGCCACTTGCGGAGCCATCATCCACTTCTGTCTCCTCGTTGGGGTCGCTAAAAGCTCCCCAGACTGTTTGTTCCTTTCCGATCCATCCTTTACTGGAAGGGCTCATTTACCAGGATTGGGAGCATCCTGACAAAATATTTACTCCCCCCAAGAGATTTCCGGTGGTCTATCCCATGGAGGATAAGTTCATCAGAAAATGGAGGGTCCCTACAGTGGACGCAGCCATCTCTTGTGTGAATAAATCACTGACATGTCCGGTGGATAATGTCCAAATGTTCAAGGACCCAATAGATAAAAAATTAGAGTCCTTATTAAAATCTGCTTTCTCTACAGCAGGATTGGTGACACAACCAGCAGTGGCAGCTATTGGGGTCTGCCAAGCAGTGAAGGATCAGTTGAAACAGGTCTTAAGGGACTTGCCAGATCAGCAGGCTCTTGCCCTAGCTGATCTACCTAGAGCCTTATGCTTTGCGGTGGACGCTATAAAGGATTCAATCCATCAGGCCTCCCGCCTTACGCTGTCTGTGGTACATATGCGCAGGCTTCTATGGCTCAAAAACTGGTCTGCTGAAGCTCCCTGTAAAAAATTGCTGGTCAGCTTCCCATTTCATGGTGAACGCTTATTCGGGGAAGACCTGGACAAATATATCCAGAGAATTTCCAGCGGTAAAAGTACACTTTTGCCGGTTAAAAATAGAGTTAGAGGTCCCTCTTTTAAGAGGCCTGCTTCTCCAGTCCCTAGGACATCGGCTGTGAAACAGTTCCGACGGCCTCCTCGGTCAAATCCCGGAGGTAAAAATCAGGGACAATTGCAGGGTAACAAGAAGCCCTGGAGCAGGAGAGGTACAAAACCTCCCCCAAAGTCAAATGCATGAAGGGTTGCCCCCACCCAATCGGGTGGGGGGAAGACTTCAGTTGTTCACAGAGACCTGGCGGGACACGGTCCGAGACAGATGGGTGCTCTCCGCAGTAAATCTGGGATACAAATTGGAGTTAAAAAACTCCCCTCCTTCCCGCTTTATAAGGTCAAACGTGCCAAGGGATCCCCAGAAGAGAGGATCCCTCCTGTTGGCACTAGAACAATTATTGCTCCAAGCAGTAATTATAGAGGTTCCCCTGGAAGAATGGGGGTTCGGGTTTTACTCAAACCTCTTTACAGTCCCGAAGCCAAACGGGGACGTGAGGCCCATATTAAATCTAAAAGGGCTAAACAAATTCCTACATATCAGGACTTTCCGGATGGAGTCGATCCGATCGGTAGCCACTGCCCTACAAGGGGAGGAATGGTTAGCCTCGATCGACATCAAAGATGCTTATTTGCACATTCCCATCTTTCCAGCCCACCAAAAATTTCTACGCTTTGCGGTAGAAGGGCGCCATTTTCAGTTCAGAGCCTTACCCTTCGGTCTGGCCACAGCACCAAGAGTGTTCACAAAAATTCTGGCCCCATTATTGGCCAATCTAAGAACACGAGGTGTAACGATAATGGCATATCTAGACGACTTGTTGCTGATAGACCACTCAGTGGAAAAACTAGAAGTGGTTGTTCACGAGACAATCAAGTATCTGGAATATCACGGTTGGATTATCAACCGAGACAAGTCAGCCCTAAAACCAGTCAAAAGTCTGGAATACTTGGGGCTAAGGCTGGATTCAGACCAGAGAAAAATTTTCTTGCCTCAAGAAAAGGGGTCGTCTTTGAGAGATTTGATCCACTTAGTGGGTTCAAAAAGACAGCCATCCATACGCCTGTGCATGAGGCTGCTGGGAAAAATGGTGGCATCATTCGAAGCAGTACCCTACGGTCAATTCCATTCAAGGAAGTTGCAAAGGGCCATACTGTCAGCCTGGAACAAAAAAGTTCAGGCTCTGGACTTACCAATGTCCTTGTCCCCTTCCGTTCGCAAGAGCCTCCGCTGGTGGTTGGTTCCCCAGAATCTGGAAAGAGGGAAATCCTTCAGTCCGATTTCCTGGAAGGTGGTCACTACAGATGCCAGCCTTATAGGCTGGGGAGCAGTACTGGAGCAATGGTCTCTCCAGGGCAGATGGTCGGATGCGGAAAAGGCCCTGCCCATCAATCTCTTAGAGATACGAGCAGCCCGGTATGCCCTAGTAGCATGGACATCCAGACTCCAAGGGTCCCCTGTCAGAATTCAATCAGACAATGCCACAGCAGTGGCATATATCAATCGTCAGGGGGGCACCAGGAGTCGTGCAGCCCAAAGGGAAGTAAATTACATCCTGAGATGGGCAGAAAGATATGTCCCAGCCATATCTGCGGTATTCATTCCAGGAGTGGAGAATTGGAAGGCGGACTTTCTAAGTCGCCAACAATTATGCCCAGGGGAATGGTCCCTTCATCCCGAGGTTTTCCGGACAATATGTCAGCGGTGGGGAACACCGGATGTAGATCTGCTAGCATCCAGATTCAACACAAAAGTGGACAGGTTTGTCTCTTGGACAAGGGATCCCCTAGCTTGCGGCTCGGATGCCCTAGTGTTCCCTTGGGATCAGTTCAAGCTGATATATGCATTCCCACCGCCACAATTGTTACCTCGATTACTCCGCAGAATCAGGGTAGAAAAGAAACCAGTGATTCTGGTGGCTCCAGCGTGGCCCCGAAGAGCATGGTACGCGGAGATTGTAAAAATGTCTGTGGGGAGTCCTTGGACCCTCCCACATCGTCCGGACCTGCTTTCGCAAGGACCGATATACCACCCTTCCTTACCAGCCCTAGGTTTGACGGCCTGGCTATTGAAGCCCACATTCTAAAAAAGAGAGGGCTCTCTAATGCTGTGGTATCTACCATGATCAATGCCAGGAAGCCGGTATCCAGGCAGATCTATTATAGAATCTGGAAGTCGTACATCGCCTGGTGTGAGGCCAAGAAATGGCATCCACGTAAATACGTAATAGGTAGGATTCTGGACTTCCTACAATGGGCTGTAGATAGGAAGCTTGCCTTGAGTACTATCAAGGGTCAGATTTCGGCCTTGTCAATATTTTTTCAAAGGCCCTTGGCTTTGCATTCACTAGTCAAAGCCTTTATACAAGGAGTGATGCGTATTAGTCCTCCGGTTAATATTCCCATATGTCCATGGGATCTAAACTTGGTTCTGGCGGTTTTACAGAAACAACCATTTGAACCATTACAGCATATTTCCTTGGTGCTTCTCACCAGGAAATTGATTTTTCTAGTAGCCATTTGTTCGGCTAAAAGAGTGTCGGAATTAGCAGCTATGTCCTGTAAAGAGCCATATCTGGTTATCCATAAGGACAGAGTAGTATTACGTCCTCAGCCAGCCTTTCTTCCTAAGGTGGTATCGAGGTTTCATTTGAACCAAGATGTGGTTCTTCCTTCTTTTTTCCCCAAACCTACTTCGGTAGAGGAAAAGTTATTGTATTCTTTGGATGTAGTAAGAGCAGTTAAAGCTTATCTAAAAGCCACTGCTCAGATTCGCAGAACGGATACTTTGTTTATTCTGCCGGAAGGCCCCAGAAAGGGTCAGGCAGCGTCAAAATCTACTTTAGCCAGGTGGATTCGACAGGTCATAATACAAGCCTATGGCTTGAGAAGGAGACCGCCTCCGTTCAAAGTTAGAGCGCACTCCACGAGAGCAGTTGGAACTTCATGGGCAGTGCATCACCAGGCCTCCCTGGCTCAAATCTGTAAGGCCGCAACATGGTCTTCAGTTCACACGTTTACTAGGTTCTACCAGGTGGACGTTAGAAGTCAGGAGGATGTCGCCTTTGGGCGCAGTGTGTTGCAGGCCGCAAAAGATCCTCATGTCTGATAGCGCTCAGCTTATATATGGTGTATCCCCCCCCTCATTTGGCATTGCTTTAGGACATCCCATTAGTAATGACTATGTCGCTCTGTGTCCCGTGATGTACGAGAAAGAAAATAGGATTTTTATAACAGCTTACCTGTAAAATCCTTTTCTTGGAGTACATCACGGGACACAGAGCTCCCGCCCCTCTTTGGGGACACTTATTGCTTTGCTACAAAACTGAGGTGCTCCCGGATGGGAGGGGCTTATATAGGGGAGGGTACTTCCGGTTTTGGAAGTTGCCAGTGCCAGCACCTGACGGTATCTATATAACCCATTAGTAATGACTATGTCGCTCTGTGTCCCGTGATGTACTCCAAGAAAAGGATTTTACAGGTAAGCTGTTATAAAAATCCTATTTTCTGAGGCTAGGGGCTACGAACAGGCGACCTGGTGGTATCTTCAAGCCTTGGGGAACACAATTCTGGGTTTCTTGTAACTGTTGGGAAAGAGCCGTAGAGATCTGTGCGACAATTTTGTGAGGTGGGATTATGTACTGCTCGGTAGGTTGGTCTTCTTCAGAGGTAGCAAACTGTCTGGAAAGAGCATCAGCTTTCTTGTTTTTATGCCCAGGAACATAAGAAAGAACAAAATTAAAACGGGAGAAAAACAGAGCCCATCGAGCCTGACGTGAGTTCAAACGTCTTGCAGTCTGAAGGTACAGTAGGTTTTTATGGTCAGTGAGGATAGAAAAAGGTTTGGGAGCCCCTTCCAGAAGATGTCGCCATTCAGACAATGCCAATTTGATGGCCAGTAGTTCTCGATTCCCAACATCGTAATTCATCTCCGCTGGAGAAAACTTTCTAGAAAAAAATGCTACTGGATGGATTCTACCAGACTTAGGCTGTCTCTGGGAGAGCACGGCACCTGCTCCTACCTCAGAGGCATCAACCTCAACTATGTACTGGAGATCGGGATTTGGATGCTGAAGAATTGGAGCTTTGCTGAACATGTCTTTTAATTGCTGGAAAGCCGATTCTGCTTCTGAGGACCATACCTTGCAATTTGTACCTTTCTTAGTCATAGCAGTAAGGGGGGCCGCAATGGAGGCAAAACCTTTGATGAAGCGTCTGTAGTAATTTGCGAACCCTAGAAAGCTTTGGAGCCCTCTTAAAGTGGTCGGTTGGGGCCATTGCAAGACAGCGGAAAGTTTTTTGAGGGTCCATTTGGAAACCGGCAGCACTTATAATGTATCCAAGGAAAGGAATACGGCTTTGATGGAAACTGCATTTCTCAATCTTCGCGTAAAGATGGTTTTCTCTCAGTCGTTGCAATACCTGCTTTACATGCGAGATGTGCTCTAGATGAGTCTTGGAAAAGATTAAAATGTCGTCCAAGTAGATGATCACAAAACTGTTGCTGAAATCATGAAAAATTTCATTCATGAAACGTTGGAAGACAGCAGGGGCGTTACACAACCCAAATGGCATAACCAGATATTCAAAATGTCCATTACGAGTGTTGAATGCGGTCTTCCACTCGTCCCCGTCTTTAATTCGAATTAGATTATAAGCCCCTCGTAGGTCTAGCTTGGAGAAGATAACAGCCCCCTTAAGTACATCAAACAGTTCAAGAATGAGAGGCAAAGGGTAGGAGTCTTTTACAGTGATTTGATTTAACCCTTGATAGTCTATGCATGGTCGAAGACCCCCATCTTTTTTTTCAACAAAGAAAAAACCTGCCCCTACTGGAGAAGAAGAGGGTCGGATAAAACCTCTTTCCAAGTTGTCTTTTACGTATTCCTCCATGGATTTTTGTTCAGGCAAAGACAGGGGATAGGTCCTTCCTTTGGGAAGAGGTGCTCCAGGAATCAATTTAATTGCACAGTCAAAAGAACGATGTGGAGGTAAAACCTCTGCCTTTTGCTTGCAAAATACGTCTGCAAACGCATGGTATTCATGAGGCAAGGTAGGTGGGACGGCCACGGAAGCCAACATACAAGCAGGAAGTCTTTTGGGTTGAGACAAACAGTTTGAATGACAGAACGACCCCCAAGAGGTTAGTTCTCCATTTTCCCAATCAAAAGAAGGGTTATGTTGTTGTAACCATGGGTAACCAAGGATAACAGGCAGAAGTGGAGAATCAATAAGAGACAAGACAACTTCCTCTTTGTGGAGTACGCCTACCTGAAGGGTGATTGTTATAGTCTCAAATTTTACAATGCCATCTCCCAAGGGTTGTCCATTCACGGTGGTAATGTTCAGGGGTCTAGATTTTGGAACAAATGGGATATTATTTTTTTTAGCAAAAGTGTAGTCCAAGAATATGCCAGCAGCTCCAGAATCCACAAAAGCCTCACAGGAGACAAGTTTAGAGGGTAAATGGAAAATTGCAGGAATGGTAATCTTGGTCTTGGAGGATATACCTGTAAGGTCTAAGCCAGCTCCTCCAACACTGGTTAGACCCTGCCCTTTTACTGGACGGGAAGGGCAGACAGATAATAAATGTCCTTTAAGTCCACAGTATAGGCATAGGCCCAATGCACGCCTCCTTTGTTTCTCAGACTCAGTTAGGTGGAGACGGCTTACATCCATGGGTTCCACAGGTGTCTGGGGTTCAACTGAGATTTCAGGTTCTGGCTGAGGTGGTGCTTGGAAGTTAGGGGCCAAACGGTAGACTGGCCGAGGAAACTTGCGAGTTCTAAGTCTCTCTTGGCACCTTTCATGATACCGGACATCCAGACGAACACAGCGCTCTATGAATTTCTCTAGGTCTTCTGCGGAATCCTTATAGACTAATTCGTCTTTGATGCGATCTGCAAGACCTTTTCGGAAGGCTGCACGTAATGCCCTTGAGTCCCAAGTAGTCTCAGCAGCAAGGGTACGAAACTCAATAGCATATTGTGCCACAGACCTGGTGCCTTGTTGCATGTCCAAGAGTGAGTACTCAGCTGCAGAAGCTCTATCTGGCTTGTCAAATACAGTCTGGAGAGAAGCCAGAAATTTGTCAGCATCTTGCAGCACAGGATCATTGCGTTCCAGATAAGGAGAGACCCAGGCCAGGGCCTTCCCCTTTAACAAGGAAATTACAAAAGTCACTTTGGCAGAAGAAGTGCTAAAGGTCCCAGGGTTGTTGTGGAAATGCAAACGGCAAACATTTAAAAAGCCTCTGCAGTCCTCAGTATCACCACCAAATTTGTCAGGCATAGGAAGTTTGGGTGGTACAGAAGAGGTGGGTTGGATCGTAGCAGGAGTAGGATTCAGAGTCTGGACCGTTGCAGAGGAAGCAGGCAAACAAGATTTAAGCATAGTACAAAGTTCATCTAACTTGGCGTCCAGGGAAGAAAGATGCTGTTCATGAGCTCCAATCAATTGTCCCTGACGTGAAATCGCCTTAACAATCTCAGCAGGGTCCACTGTCATTGTGGCCCGTTTGTAATGTAAGGTACCTGTGATAGGTAGTGTCCGAAGTGGAACTTGTGTGCTGAGGATTCAGGCGAAAACGTAGTCAGGCAGATTAGGTTGGCAACAGATCAGGCAAAATGGTACACGATCGAAATCCAGAGAGTGGACAGGCAGGCAAAGGTCATACACGAGCTGGCAGTAAAGTACAAAATCAGCAGGCTGGAGAGTAGTCAGGAATTCAGGCAGAAGTTCAACACGAAAATCAGGATCAAAAAGCAGTCACAACACCCAGGGAGCTATTCCACACAAACGGGCGCTGAGAGATAGCATCACTTCCTTTTTAAGGGCTGCTTTGATTAAAAATTGTCCACAGCTGGCAGCAGGTGGGGCTAGTGAGTCCAAGGTAATGTTTAACACTGAGAGGACATTTCCAAAAGTCCAGATCTGCTCAGTAGCGCAACAGGTAAGGCTGCAGCTTTGGGACCAGGAAGATCCCGGTTCAAATACACCCAGGTACATGACAGGTTCAGTTGTTCTCGTGAATTCGGAATGAATCAACGAGTCCCCTAGATTTCTGGCCCTTTTTGCCACCATCAAAGGGGCTGGGCCCACTATCTTGGCTATTCCCGGGGTGTTTGTGAGGACATCCCAATGTTTCTTGAGGATGTTTCTTACTGTATCCCATTGGGAACCAAACTGGGTTATAATTCTGACTGGCCCCAGTTCTAATTTTTCCTGTTTGGGGATGTTGGACAGTAGATCTTTTCGATCACGGCTTGCTGCTTTGGACTAAGCTCGTCTCAATTGTTTGTGGGAGTACCCCCTCTCCCTAAATCTAAGGTAGAGGGCATCAGTCTCCCGTCTATAGTCCAACCTACTGGAACAGTTCCTCTTGATCCGCAGGAACTGCCCAATAGGTATACCATCCTTTAGCCATCTTGGATGATGGCTATCGGCTCTCAATAGAGTGTTGGCCACAGTTTCCTTCCGGAAGGTGGTAGTGGTGAGGGTCAGGTCCTCCACCCGGATACAGAGGTCCAGGAACGGAATTTTTTGGCGATCAAATGTATATGTCAATCGGATGTTGCGATTGTTATTGTTCAATGCACACATAAAGATCTCGAGTGAAGCAGCATCCCCTCTCCAGACCATCAAAACATCATCTATGTACCTGAGCCAGGTGTGAACATGGCTCAGGTACATACACGAACTATAGACCAAATCCTCCTCCCACAGGCCCAGATGTAGGCACGCATATGCCGGTGCCCATGGGGCTCCCATGGAGGTACCCTTGATCTGCTGGTAGAATTTGGTTTCGAACTGGAAGAAGTTGTTATTAAGGGCCAATGCAAGTAGGTCTGCCACAAATTCATTTTGAGCCCCACAATCGGGGTATTGTCTGTCCAGAAAGGACACGATAGCCTCCATACCCCAAATATGGGGTATGGAGGTGTATAGAGACTCCACATCAATTCCCACCAGCAGGATCTCTTCCTCCAGCCTGATGTCCTGAATTTGGGCAAGAACATCCCGAGTGTCTTTAACATAGGACTTAAGGCTAGCTACCATATCTTTAAGCATGAGGTCAAGGTACTTTCCTATTCTTTCTGATGGCCCCCTAATGGCGGAGACAATAGGTCTACCGGGAGGGTCCTGTATAGATTTATGGACTTTAGGGATTATATAAAAAATAGGAATGTTGTAATCTCTCACCTTGAGATGCTCAAATTCCCGATGGCTGAGTAAGCCGTCTTCCATGGCCAGTTGGAGTTTAATGTTAATCTCATTGGCCAATTTTGGGAAGGGGTCACCGTCAATCTTTTTATAGGTATCTCCATCTCTTAATAGGCGGTTGACCTCTTTGAGGTAGTTGTCCTCATCCAACAGGACAACATTACCCCCTTTATCGCTTCTCTTGATAATCAGCCTTTTGGCGGACAACAACTCTCTTATAGCACGTCGCTCCTCCGGGGATAAATTGTCCTGTCCTCTTTTTTCCCAGTCAATGCTTTTAAGGTCAGTTTGGACTAAGTCCAAAAATAAACTAAGCCACTTTTTTTTGTATAAAGGTGGCATTTTATTAGACCTAATTTTAAGTGGGGCATGTCTCTTCTGGACAGTAGAAGGGTCATCAAGATCTTCATTTTCCTCTAGTAGAGAGGTTAGGATCTGTAGGATCTCATCGTCTCTACTTTCAGTGTCACCTGTACCTTCATTGGAGGCTGTCCTATGCGTGTGTAGATAACGTAAAAATACTTTGCGTAAAAATAACGCTACGTCTTTGTAGACATTGAACTCGTCTATAACATTGGTGGGCGAGAAGGACATACCTTTTTGTAACAATTTTATATGTCTTGGTGCTAAAGGAAAGCTTGAGAGGTTAATTATTTTCATGTCGGTTATTGTTTCTAATTGTTCTATTGGTGGCCTCTCTGGCTCCTCTGGCTCCTTGTGTTGGGGCCGCCCTTGTCTGAGTTCCGTCCTCTGTCGGGTTGTCTCTGGTGTCTGGGGGCCGAAGGTTTCCGTATAGTCGGATTGTCCGATCTCAGATGATCTGTGTTGTCTTCCCCTACCGCCCCCTCTTTCTCTAAAAAAGTAACCGATCTGGGAAAGTTGTTATCCTCACTCTCACTTGGGGATCTGTTCCCTCTAGAGTTAGACCTACCACGTCTTGTCCTACTTCTATTTCTTCTTATGGTTAGATCGAAGATCTCCCCCTTCTCCCAATCATTGAGGTCTCTTTTAAGTTTTGATTGTTTTGTCACTTTAAGATTATGCTGTGTTTTCTCTACTTTTCTTTTGACTATCTCATTCTGTATATTGAATTCTTCTGTATCCTTGAATGGTTCTAAGCCTAGAGAGCTATCTGAAATTAAAGTGGATAACTCTATTAGTTGTAATTTTTCTTCTTCAACAATGAGTTTCATTACGGAAATACCATGCTCGATACATAGTGTCTTCCATTTCTCTAAAAATCTGTCATTGTGAAGATGTTCTGCCGGTATAACTTTGTCTCTGAGGCCCCTAGGTACTATCTTCTGCTCAATATATGTCTCAAGGAAAGATACATCCCATTTCCTATTAAGGTGCTTAATTAGAAGTCTTTTGTGTTCTTTAAATCTTCTTTTTGTCTCCTCATCCCGACTTAATGTGATAGTACTATCGGGTCTGAGGGCTTGTTGTATTTCAAGGTCAATATCATCCCCCAACATAAATGCCATAACCCAACAATAATTAACACAGATTATAAAGGTGGTCAGAAGACCGAAGGGGAAAGAGGTATAAGCCAAAAGAACCTAATCTATGGACAACGTCCAGTATACCAATAGTCCACACGTATGCCTAAAGAATGGATCACCTGTGATCCTGAAAAAGCATATAGTATAAATATGTAAACTAGGCTAAATTGTAGCATACCATGTGAGAGCACAAAATATGTAAAGTACCCACTGTTCAGCCCCTATCTGCATAAACAAAAAACTATCCAATCAAGAGATTGGAAAAAGAGGAGGCTCATGAACAGTTTGTGCAAACTTATCAAAATAGATTTATTGAGAGATGTTACATGGTAACGTGGACTATATCCAGGATACTGGACAACGTGTATATAAAAACGATGACAGTCAAGATTGACTGATCAACACATAATGCACATACACAACAGGACAGACTGTCATGGATATGCATTAATGTCTGTCTGCCATCTTACCTTCCTCCTCATGTGTTCATCTAGAGACCAGACCTCCTTCACCTGGCTTCCTTTATAATCTCCTCCCAGCCTGACTCCACCCCAGGCCCTATCACTGAACACTATATTAACCTGTGCACTGCAAGCCTGCTTTGCTGATCAACGTGTTTGTTAGGCATTGTGTGTTTGGGTTCCTGCCTGCCGTGTGCTACGTCTGTCTCTCTGTTACGTTATTGGCTTGTCCCCGACCATCCCTGTCTGCTCGTGACCCTTGACCTTCGGCTCGTTCTTCGTTATCCTTGTCTGCTTGTGGCCCCTGACCTTCGGCTTGTTATTCGGTTCTCTCTATCGTGTGCTGCTGCTTCCCCTTATCCTACGGGGCGTGAGCTAGGAAACTCCAGGGGCCGCGACCTGGTCCCAGCCTGCAGCGTAACATCCTCACCACTAGAGGCCCTGGAGAAGACCAGCTGGGTCTTAGACTCCGCGCCCTGGGGAATCTTGGCTCTCGCTTCCGTTGGGATCCCGGTTGTGCTCCTCTGGTCCCGCTTTCCACAACCACCCAGTTTCCTATCCACAGAAGCCAGCCATAGGGTTCACTACCTCGCGGTGCACTCCTGTCCCCCTACGGTGTGCATCTGTCACCTGGCCACAGGTGACCCTGACACAGACATAAAGTGACCTAAACATATAAGACACGTCCGGACGCCAGGTAGTTTCAGGGAGAGGTCTAAGTGATGATTGCAATACAGTCAAAAATGATGGCAACAGCAAAGCTGTATGTAAGCCAAGAGACCACTCCCTAAAAGGCCCTGGGAGCTCGAGAGGACAGGACAATTTATCCCCGGAGGAGCGACGTGCTATAAGAGAGTTGTTGTCCGCCAAAAGGCTGATCATCAAGAGAAGCGATAAAGGGGGTAATGTTGTCCTGTTGGATGAGGACAACTACCTCAAAGAGGTCAACCGCCTATTAAGAGATGGAGATACCTATAAAAAGATTGACGGTGACCCCTTCCCAAAATTGGCCAATGAGATTAACATTAAACTCCAACTGGCCATGGAAGACGGCTTACTCAGCCGTCGGGAATTTGAGCATCTCAAGGTGAGAGATTACAACATTCCTATTTTTTATATAATCCCTAAAGTCCATAAATCTATACAGGACCCTCCCGGTAGACCTATTGTCTCCGCCATTAGGGGGCCATCAGAAAGAATAGGAAAGTACCTTGACCTCATGCTTAAAGATATGGTAGCTAGCCTTAAGTCCTATGTTAAAGACACTCGGGATGTTCTTGCCCAAATTCAGGACATCAGGCTGGAGGAAGAGATCCTGCTGGTGGGAATTGATGTGGAGTCTCTATACACCTCCATACCCCATATTTGGGGTATGGAGGCTATCGTGTCCTTTCTGGACAGACAATACCCCGATTGTGGGGCTCAAAATGAATTTGTGGCAGACCTACTTGCATTGGCCCTTAATAACAACTTCTTCCAGTTCGAAACCAAATTCTACCAGCAGATCAAGGGTACCTCCATGGGAGCCCCATGGGCACCGGCATATGCGTGCCTACATCTGGGCCTGTGGGAGGAGGATTTGGTCTATAGTTCGTGTATGTACCTGAGCCATGTTCACACCTGGCTCGGGTACATAGATGATGTTTTGATGGTCTGGAGAGGGGATGCTGCTTCACTCGAGATCTTTATGTGTGCATTGAACAATAACAATCGCAACATCCGATTGACATATACATTTGATCGCCAAAAAATTCCGTTCCTGGACCTCTGTATCCGGGTGGAGGACCTGACCCTCACCACTACCACCTTCCGGAAGGAAACTGCGGCCAACACTCTATTGAGAGCCGATAGCCATCATCCAAGATGGCTAAAGGATGGTATACCTATTGGGCAGTTCCTGCGGATCAAGAGGAACTGTTCCAGTAGGTTGGACTATAGACGGGAGAGTGATGCTGTAACGTACCTTAGGTGTGAGCCTGACGTGCGGAGAGGGACCTCCCGTACAACCCCGGCTCGGAGACCACTGGAGTGGGGACAGTGGTGGTAAGAGCACGGTGAGGTAAGGGTGCCTGTCTGATCCTCACTGCTTGGAGTGGTGGAGCCGAGTGGAGACTGGAACGGCTGGTTCCGGAAGCAGCGGATGCAGGTCAGCAGGTTCAGCTTGCAGAGCAGAGGATGCAGGTCAGCAGGTGCCGGTTTGCAGAGCAGGGATGCAGGTCAGCAGGTGCAGGTTTGCAGAGCAGGGATGCAGGTCAGCAGGTGCAGGTTTGCAGAGCAGGGATGCAGGTCAGCAGGTGCAGGTTTGCAGAGCAGGGATGCAGGTCAGCAGGTGCAGGTTTGCAGAGCAGGGATGCAGGTCAGCAGGTGCAGGTTTGCAGAGCAGGGATGCAGGTCAGCAGGTGCAGGTTTGCAGAGCAGGGATGCAGGTCAGCAGGTGCAGGTTTGCATTGCAAAGGATGCAGGTCAGCGTGTGCAGCTTGCAGAGCAGAGGATGCAGGTAAGCTGGTGCAGGTTTGCAGAGTCAGACAAGCCGGGTCATACACATCAAGGTAAACATAACAAGTGGCAGGCAGAGAGTAGTCAAAGTCCAGGCCGAATCTTGGCAACAGGCAGACTGGCAGATAACTGAGCAGGGTCAAACGAGCCGAGGTCAGGACTGGAGACAGAAGCGTGGTCAGGAAGCCGGGTCAAACACAGGAACAGGATACAAGCACAGAATCAGGAACTCAGGGAACAGAAGCAGATCAAACCGCAAGGGGCAACATCTCTGGAATGTCTTTTATAGGAAGTACATGGGAGGAGCAAGGGGTTCAGAGTTCAACAGTAATCAGACACCAAGCAGAGTAGTCTAATGGATCAGATAGGTTATCCAGCAGATCAGGCAGGGAACTGTCCAGCATCTCAGATAGCTCCGCTGGAAGAGTCAATGCCAGACACAGAAGAGGTCCCAGGTTCAAGCCCAGCACGTCCCTGACAGTGCCCCCCCCTTACGGGCAACCTCCGGGTGCCCAATAGAGCTCTTTTCTGGGGGTGACTGCGAAAAAAGGCCTGGATTAACTCTCGGGCGTGAATGTTCTGTTGGGGTTCCCAGGAGTTCTCCTCCAGACCGTACCCCTTCCACTTGATCAGGAATTGAAGCTGGCTCCCTCTTCTTCGGCAGTCCAAGACGGCCTCCACCTCAAACTCCTCATCACCGTCAATGATTACAGGCTTGGGTGGTCCCGATCCCCTGTCTGGGAACGGGTCGGGCACTGCGGGTTTCAGCAAGGAAACATGAAAGACTGGGTGAATCTTCAACGACTCCGGTAAGGCAAGTTCATAGGAGACCTCGTTTAATTTCCGTTTTACTGGGAAAGGACCGATGAACTTGGGTGCCAGTTTCCTTGCGGGGCAAGCCATCTTAAGGTTGGTGGTCGATAACCATACTTGGTCACCCTGTTGCAGGCATAATTCCCCTCTCCTTTTCCTGTCAAAGATCCTTTTATTGGCTGCTTGTGCCTTAGTCATGGCTTCCTGCAATATCCTGCTGTTACGGGTCAGGAAATCAACAATACTCTGGACCGCTGGGACTGTTGAATCAGGGATGAGATCAGGTAAGAAGGTCGGGTGAAACCCGTAGTTGGCAAAAAATGGCGATTGACCTGTAGCCGAATGACTGGCGTTGTTAAAGGCAAACTCTGCCAAGGGTAGTAAAGCTACCCAGTCGTCTTGAACAAAGGTGGTGAAGCATCTGAGGTACTGTTCGAGCGTCTGATTCGTTCTTTCGGTTTGCCCGTTAGTTTGGGGGTGATAGGCCGAGGACATGGACAACTCAATCTTCAGGACCTTGCACAAAGCCTTCCAAAAGCGAGAGGTGAACTGCACCCCTCTATCCGAAACGATGTCCGCAGGGACCCCATGTAGCCTTACTACTTCCCTAATGAAGACCTGGGCAGTTTCCATGGCAGAGGGCGTGCCTTTGAGAGGCACGAAGTGGGCCATCTTGGATAGACGGTCAACCACTACAAAGATGGCTGTGCAACCTTCAGACGGGGGGAGTTCCACTATGAAGTCCATGGCAATCATTTTCCAGGGACGGTCAGGGACTGGTAAGGGTCTGAGCAGACCCCAGGCCTTGCTTCTAGTGGTCTTGCTACGGATACAGGTGGCACATGAACCTACATATTCCCTGCAGTCTTTTTCAAGATCCGGCCACCAAAACGTGCATTGAATCAGTTCAAGGGTTTTATGCATTCCGAAATGGCCTGCCAGGGGATGATCATGACACAAGTTTAACACTGTGACTCGAACTTCTTCTGGCACAAAGATTTTGTCATTCTTCCAAAGTAACCCGTCCTTGGGTACCAGAGTGATTTCAGAGGGACCAGACACACCTGTAGAAGCTTGCTTCAAGACAGACATCAGGCTAGTTTGTAAAAGTAAGAAGTTGCCTTCCGATAGAATGGTATCTGGAGCTGACATCTCTTTTGGATCATCAAACATGCGGGAAAGAGCGTCTGGTTTGGTGTTCTTGGAGCCTGGCCGGTAAGTTATGTGGAACGAGAACCTAGAGAAAAATAGTGCCCAACGTGCCTGGCGTGGTCTCAGACGTTTGGCAGCTCTCAGATACTCTAGGTTCTTGTGGTCTGTGTAAATGAGTATAGGATGCGCTGCTCCCTCCAACAAGTACCTCCACTCCTCAAGGGCAGATTTAATGGCCAGGAGCTCCCGGTCTCCAACATCATAATTCCTCTCGGATGGGGTAAGCTTACGGGAGAAGAAGGCTACCGGGTGTATCAAGTCCTTGAGACCTTGGCGCTGGGAGATAACAGCTCCAACCGCTGTCTCTGAGGCATCTACCTCAAGTAGATACGGTAGGGCAGGATCGGGATGACTTAGGATAGGAGCAGACGTAAAAAGTATTTTTAGGTTTGTGAAAGCAGCCTGTGCTTCAGATGTCCACTGGAATCGAGCATTTTGCTTCGTTAGCTGCGTAATCGGGGAAATAATAGCAGAGAATCCCTTGATAAACCTCCGATAAAAATTGGCAAAGCCAACGAAGCGCTGCACCCCCTTTTTATCTGAAGGTGCAGGCCAATCCAGAATGGCTGAAACCTTCTGTGGGTCCATCTTGAATCCCTCTGTAGAGATCACTAGGCCAAGGAACTGGATACTCTGTCGCTCGAATTCACACTTTTCTGGTTTTGCGTACAGTCCATGCTGGCGGAGACGACAGAGTACACTCTTGACGTGTTTCCGGTGCTGCTCAAGAGAGGAGGAAAAAATCAAAATATCATCAAGATAGACAACTACATAAATGTCCAGACAGTCTCCGAAAACATCATTGACTAGATGCTGAAAGGTGGCAGGGGCGTTACATAGGCCGAAGGGCATTACTAGGTATTCGTAATGGCCGAACCTGGTACGAGAAGCAGTCTTCCATTCATCCCCTGCTCGGATGCGTACCAGGTTGTACGCCCCCCGCAGGTCTAATTTGGTAAACACAGAGGAAGTCCTGAGTCTTTGAAAAAGTTCAGGTACCAGAGGCAGAGGGTACCGGTTCTTGACCGTGATTTTATTTAATTCCCGGTAATCTACACAGGGCCGAAGAGAATGGTCTTTTTTCTCCACAAAGAAGATTCCTGCCCCTGCTGGAGAAGTGGAAGGACGGATGAAACCCCTCTTAAGGTTCTCATCAACGTATTCTTTCAGTACCTCAAGCTCCCGTTCAGATAGGGAGAAGATCCGTCCGAAAGGAATCTCAGCACCGGGAAGAAGCTCGATTGGACAATCGTAAGGACGATGAGGCGGGAGGACTTCGGCCCCTCATTTGCTGAAGACGTCCAGGAACTCATGATATTGTTTGGGTACAGAAGCTCGTATCTCTGGATCTGAATCCAGGCATAACAGAGGCCCCAAGGTGCTGGGACGTGGAAGCATGCAGTGGCGTTGACAGTATGGTGACTGGAACTTAATACTTCCGGTTCCCCAATCAATCTGTGGATTGTGTGCCTGAAGCCAGGGTAGACCCAGGATAACTGGAAACATGGGAGATGCAATAGCATCCAAAGTCAATAGTTCCTTATGGTCCATGGAGGTGATCACAGGCAAAGGAGGGGTCTCCTGGGTCACTACTCCGGACTTGATGCGAGACCCATCTGCCAGGAAAATGGAAAGTCCCTGAGTCTTAGGTTGGAGTGGGATGTGTTGTTGTGCTGCAAAGTCTAGATCGACAAAACAACTACATGCCCCTGAGTCGATTATTGCAGTTACTGGTATTGTCCTCCCTGGTAGTTGGAAAGAGATAGGAAGAGCCAGGTGAGTAGCATTGGTAGATGGAGGTGAGTAGTTGGGAGAAGAGGTAGCCAGGACCTTGCGCAGCTTAGCAGGACAAGAAGAGACATAATGACCGGGTTCACCGCAATACAGGCATAGATAATTCTGCAGCCAACGAAGTCGTTCCTTGGCCGATAGGGAATGTTTCATTAGTCCAAGCTGCCCTGGCTTGATGGTCTGGTTGAGGGATGAGGGTTCAGTTGGAACCGTACTGGCACTGGCAGGGTACACAGGGGCTCGTATCCGGGGTAGCATCCAAGCTGGGCGGAGCTGTTGGGTAGACCTTTCTGCTCTGCGCTCCCGGAGTCGTCGGTCTATCTGGATAGACAAATTAATTAAAGTCTCTAGAACATCAGGAACACCGACCCGTGCTAACTCATCCTTCAGGCTTTCAGAGAGACCAAGACGGAACTGATGCCGCAGAGCCGCCTCATTCCACTGGGTATCCGCGCTCCAGCGTCTGAAATCAGTTACATAGTCCTCGACCGCTCGGCGGCCTTGGGCTGGAGCGCATGGAGAGCAGCCTCGGCAGTAGAAGTCCGCTGTGGATCGTCATAAAGTCGGGCCATGGCATCAAGAAAAGAGGGCAGAGAGTCTAGAACTACATGGCGGACTTCAAGTAGGTGATGGGCCCAAGCTTGAGGTTCCCCCTGCAGCAAAGCGATAACGAAGCCCACCTTGGTGGCTTCAGATGAAAAAGTCAGAGGTAGCAACGAAAAGTAAAGTTCACATGCGTTGCGAAACGCACGGAATTTACTCCGATCCCCGAAAAACTTCTCGGGAACAGGGACCCTGGGCTCAGGAGATGGTAACATTCCAATAGAGGAAGTTGGGGTTGGAGGTGAATCTGCAGAGGTGGCTTGAGTTTGTGTCTGCTTATCCATTCGGACATGGCTGCCCTGCAGAGACTTCACGATCTGAGTGAGAGCTGTAAGGTGTTGATAGACATTGTCCATAGGCAAGGTATCTCCTGCAGGCTCAGGCATGGCGGTTTGATACTGTAACGTACCTTAGGTGTGAGCCTGACGTGCGGAGAGGGACCTCCCGTACAACCCCGGCTCGGAGACCACTGGAGTGGGGACAGTGGTGGTAAGAGCACGGTGAGGTAAGGGTGCCTGTCTGATCCTCACTGCTTGGAGTGGTGGAGCCGAGTGGAGACTGGAACGGCTGGTTCCGGAAGCAGCGGATGCAGGTCAGCGGGTTCAGCTTGCAGAGCAGAGGATGCAGGTTAGCAGGTGCCGGTTTGCAGAGCAGGGATGCAGGTCAGCAGGTGCAGGTTTGCAGAGCAGGGATGCAGGTCAGCAGGTGCAGGTTTGCAGAGCAGGGATGCAGGTCAGCAGGTGCAGGTTTGCAGAGCAGGGATGCAGGTCAGCAGGTGCAGGTTTGCAGAGCAGGGATGCAGGTCAGCAGGTGCAGGTTTGCAGAGCAGGGATGCAGGTCAGCAGGTGCAGGTTTGCATTGCAAAGGATGCAGGTCAGCGTGTGCAGCTTGCAGAGCAGAGGATGCAGGTAAGCTGGTGCAGGTTTGCAGAGTCAGACAAGCCGGGTCATACACATCAAGGTAAACATAACAAGTGGCAGGCAGAGAGTAGTCAAAGTCTAGGCCGAATCTTGGCAACAGGCAGACTGGCAGATAACTGAGCAGGGTCAAACGAGCCGAGGTCAGGACTGGAGACAGAAGCGTGGTCAGGAAGCCGGGTCAAACACAGGAACAGGATACAAGCACAGAATCAGGAACTCAGGGAACAGAAGCAGATCAAACCGCAAGGGGCAACATCTCTGGAATGTCTTTTATAGGAAGTACATGGGAGGAGCAAGGGGTTCAGAGTTGAACAGTAATCAGACACCAAGCAGAGTAGTCTAATGGATCAGATAGGTTATCCAGCAGATCAGGCAGGGAACTGTCCAGCATCTCAGATAGCTCCGCTGGAAGAGTCAATGCCAGACACAGAAGAGGTCCCAGGTTCAAGCCCAGCACGTCCCTGACAGATGCCCTCTACCTTAGATTTAGGGAGAGGGGGTACTCCCACAAACAATTGAGACGAGCTAAGTCCAAAGCAGCAAGCCGTGATCGAAAAGATCTACTGTCCAACATCCCCAAACAGGAAAAATTAGAACTGGGGCCAGTCAGAATTATAACCCAGTTTGGTTCCCAATGGGATACAGTAAGAAACATCCTCAAGAAACATTGGGATGTCCTCACAAACACCCGGGAATAGCCAAGATAGTGGGCCCAGCCCCTTTGATGGTGGCAAAAAGGGCCAGAAATCTAGGGGACTCGTTGATTCATTCCGAATTCACGAGAACAACTGAACCCAACTGGCTTTCTGAATATCCACGCAGTAAAGGCATGTTCCCCTGTGGACATTGCCAGGTATGTCCCTTTGTGGAAAGGACTGATACTTTCTCTGACTCCACTAATACATGTAGTTATTATATTAAGAACACCATTAATAGTGCGACATCCAGGATTATGTACATGTTGACGTGCCCGTGCAAAAAGATTTACATCGGTAAAACTAAACGCCAACTAAGGGTGCGCTTGGGGGAACACATGAGGGAAATCAGGGAAAAGAACCCTGAAAAACCGTTGGCTAGACACTTTGCTCAATATCATGATGGGAATCTGAATGGCATGAAAGTCAAGGGCATTTATTCACTTAATCTACCCCCGAGAAGGGGGGACTTTGATCAAATACTCCTGCAAAAGGAGAAAATGTGGATTTTCCGCCTGGGGTCTCTCACACCACTGGGCCTCAACAACGAGTTAAATTTACAGCCCTTCCTAACAATTTAGTGCATGTCTGAAGTACCTACATATTTGCCACATTCGGTTTTTTCCTATTCTGTGTTCTCTCCATTTCTTTATTTCTTTGTTTCTTTATTTCTTTGTCTCTTTTTTGCCTTATCGTGTACATTACTTCCAGTCATCCGGGCAATATAATATAATATATGGTACCGGATGGTACTTCGGTTCTATTTTCTGTTTGGCACAATTTAGACAACTATTATGCCCTCAATGGGCAGGGTGCCCCTTATAGATTCATAATGATTGTACAATCATTACAACGGGTGTCCGTTTGAGCCTCCTATCATGTGGACTTGAGTAGTGTCTCTACTCCACTTACTGACCGTTATAATTTGTGCTGATTATATTGCAATAATGTACCATCTACCACAAACATGTATTTAACTACTGTGTGTTATGGCGGTTATGGGTCTGCCATGGCACCTGCTATACTTCTCCCAAAAAAAATAAAAAAAACCCCAAGCTACAAACCCTGCTCCCCTGTCCTAGATAATGGGGGGGGGGGGTTTGTTTGTACTTGTATTTATGTGGGTTTGCATTTGCATATATTTGGCCCCATGTCTGTCTATTAGCTGTCTGTGGTCCGCTATATGTGTTTTTTCCTATCACCCACTTCCATACATATCCAAGCCATTTTTCACAACCACTATCATTAACATTGTTTATTGTTCTCAGATATTGGTACTTGTTCATTAACGCATCAAAATATAAACTATCATGTATTGGCCCCTTTAATGAAGTTTGGAGATATATGCACTCAATGCTTTCTGTCCTCCGACATGATATGGAATTAATATATTCTACTTATACTCAGGGGGGACCTGGTCTATAGCCAAACACTATCTATGTTTGCGCACATACACCGCAATGTCCTTTTTTTCTCTTTTAAAATACATGTACTGGGCGGAGTGAGACGAGGGAGGGACGCTATAAGAAGGACCCCTCGCCCTCCGTCACTTATACGTCCAGATGAAGCTACGCATACATCATATGCGAAACTAGTCGACGTCACTTCCGCCCGGACGCCACGCTGCGACGCGGCTTCATGCCCGCACAGTGACGACGAGCCCCGGAGGGAGGGGAAGGAAGAGGAGGAGGAGGAAAGCCAAGCAGTCGTGAGTATCAGCTGTGGGACATGAAAAGGACTTAACAAATCCCTCTACACGTACCGCAAAACACAGCAGTGTCCTGACACAATTCATGTAAGCCAGGAGGGAGCAGCAAAGTGACTCTATGCAGACGTGGCAGTGTATCCGAGCATCGGAGAAGGGGTAACTTCACTGACAGCCACTATACTTAACTACGTGCAGGTTCACACGTCTTTACCCCTGGTTACTGGCTACTTCAGTATGCTTTACTATCACTAGCAGTGAGGACTGTTCTTATTTGCATTACATCTGTCCCCAGCTGTACTTCACATGTGTTTCTCTGCTTGCCTCCAGGAAGATATTATCTCAGGGACACAGCATCCCAACGCTTAGACTATTTTCATTTGAATTGTTCTTTCTCCTCATGACATTATAGTTGGTGAAACGGGACTGCAGCTATCTCCTCACGGATCCATCCAGCTGGCCTTCACCCCTTCTTTCCTCCCCCCCCTCCCCACCCTTCCATCCATTAGGGCTCGAGCTCCCAGGGCCTTTTAGGGAGTGGTCTCTTGGCTTACATACAGCTTTGCTGTTGCCATCATTTTTGATTGTATTGCAATCATCACTTAGACCTCTCCCTGAAACTACCTGGCGTCCGGACGTGTCTTATATGTTTAGGTCACTTTATGTCTGTCCTGTTGTGTATGTGCATTATGTGTTGATCAGTCAATCTTGACTGTCATCGTTTTTATATACACGTTGTCCAGTATCCTGGATATAGTCCACGTTACCATGTAACATCTCTCAATAAATCTATTTTGATAAGTTTGCACAAACTGTTCATGAGCCTCCTCTTTTTCCAATCTCTTGATTGGATAGTTTTTTGTTAGATGGAGATCTGAACCCTATGTCATCTGCAGGAAGTTGCCAGGCCTACCTGTCTATACGTTGAAGCCAGAAGGAAAGGTAGGCCCACTGAAGACGTGGCATCGAAACCACCTTCTCCCACTTGCTGAGGCAGTTAGAATACCTCCCGTGGGAGACTCCCCTGAACCGGCCTCTATCCTGGATACTCCTAGGCCGAACACTCGGTCGCAGACCTCCCGAGCTGAAGATGGAGAGGCCTCTCAACTTAGTGGAAGTGAGGAGGGAGAACTTGATTGGCTGTGGCCTTCCCCAACTCCAGGAACTTCTACCATAGATCTTCCAACCACTGAAGACACCACAGATGAAACACTGAACCCAGAAGCCACAGAGTTCATCCCTTCTAGTCCTTCAGCAGAATACTGGGAAGATGCCCATGATGGTTGTTCAGAGGAAGAGGAGCCTGTGGCGCCAGAGCCAGAAATCCCAAGAGAGCAAAGGGCTCGAAGAGTTATCCGGTCTCCTAAGAAGCTGACCTACCCACAAATGGGGAACAGCTCAGAAGACTCTGTAGTTACTGCTAGGAGGAATGCTGAGAATCCGGATCCCTCCACGGTCCATTTGGTGGAGGGCAACCCCAGCTCACTCTCTGGCACAGCTAGACAGGTCGCCCCCACTGAAGCGACCTGTAGACAGGACAGCTCCCCATCTTATGATGATTGGTGGGAGGCTCCTCTGTCAACCCTATGCAACCGCATTGAATCTAGAATGTTTTGCAGACCTAAAAAAAAATGTCTTTGGGGACCAAAGATTCAAAGTGGGGGGAGTGTGTAGCGGGGTGTTCCCCTTTAATGCAGAGAGACAAGAAGTTCTAGGGGAGAGGTGAGTCAGGAGAAAGTAGAGAAAAGACATTGCTGGAGTGAGAGTAGAGGAGAGAGAGAGACTACATCACCCAGAACCACATTCTTCATATGTTCCCACCGCAGAGACTCATGGGAGGGGTTATAAAAGGAGGAGGCGAAGCTGGGCTCGGCCTCTTTGGGACACGAGACTTCACAGCCTGATCCTCCTGTGCGGATGTGTCGGAGTGCAAGGCCTGAAGCCTGAGGCCTTGCTCAGCACCAAAGAGCCTTCCACCCCTCTGCGAGCCTGGTTGGCATCTGACTTCGCTCAGCTACAGCCTTGTTGGATCGGGGACCCGATCGCTGGAGAGACCGAGTGCGTGTGACACAGCCGGTGGAAGTTTCCCGGACTGGATCCGTAGTCCGGCGGGTGAGAGGGCATATGCCCAGAACGACATACTGTTAATGCATATAGGCCAATAGACTGCCGTGGCCCCCTCTAGTTGTTCCTGATACCCTTAGTGAAGAAGAGCCATACCATAGCTGAACTTGTAGTCGGGATAGCCACGTTCCTGCCCATCTCTACCTACCTCACTGGATTACAAAGTTGTATTTTGTTAATGTGCACCACCGTTAAAGACCTGCCGGTGAAGAAAAAGGACTAAGTTATAGACCTCAAAAACCAGGCCTGGTGGGGTTACTAATGTGTTTTGGGTTATTGCGCCATAGGGCATTTAGCTAACGGTCGCCCGTGTGGCGCACTTGTTGCATGTTAGTTCTTTAGTGTGTTAGCATTGCAGGGCTCTGCATTACCAATGATTGAATGTAAACTGTGATCAATGTTATTATCTTTCTTACTAAGAGCTTAAGTAAAACCTTATACCCTTTTTTTTTCTTTAGTATTGTCTCAATGCTCACTTATTCATAAGGTATAAGATAGATAGTTTACTTTTAGTACTAGCTGTGCCAGCAGAGGGTAGAGCATATTGCCGGGGGTTGGCGGAGCTGTCATCAGGGCCCAAACTAAATCTGCGGCCTTCTTAGTTGGAGGTATCGCTACACGTATTTAGTGAAAAATGTGACAAACGGCTTGCTGTGGTGTTCACACTTAAGCCCTGTACACACGGCCGAGAATCTCGTCAGGGAAAAACCCGTCGTTTTTCCTGACGAGATTCTTGACAAGAATCTTGTCCCGGCCGAGTGTACACACGTACCTTTCAAAGGAACCGCCGCTTTTGAATGGCACGAACGCGGTGATGTCATCGACTACGACGAGCGCGCGCTCGTCACATTCGATGCCGTCGCCGCCATCTTGCTACACCCTACCTATGCCTAGGAAGCTACCGCACATGCGTCAAAGTCATTTCGAGCATGCGTGGGTTTCCACAGCGACAGGTAAGTGTACACACAGGCAAAACAAAAGATAAAGTCTTCTGGACAGCAGCACTCCAATAAAAAGCCTTTATTATGTAAAATCCAAATACAGCACAGCAAGCTATGATTAAACACTAAGAAAGTGTGAAACTAGTCAGCTCTAACCAGAATTTTGTGACTTGCTGTGCTGTATTTGGATTTTTGAAGATATTACATAATAAAGGCTTTTTATTGGAGTGCTGCTGTCCAGAAGACTTGATCTTTTGTTTTGCCTGAAATTGCATTGCCTGCACCCTTGGCTGTTAGGAGGAGATAGTCACCTGGAGGACGTCCACACCTGAGCGGTTTCTGTTTTTGTTTTTTAAGTGTACACACACTCGGGTTTCTCGTCGGGAAACAGGCTGACGAGAATCCCGACGAGAAAAAAGAAAGCAGGTCTTCTTTTTTTCTTGTCGAGATTCTGGTCAGTTTTCCTGACGAGAAACCTGAAAGCCTCGTACACACGCCCGGTTTTCTCTGCAAGAAAGCTCTGCAAGCAGTTTTCTTGTCGGTTCTTGCAGAGAAAACCGGCCGTGTGTACGCGGCTTCAGGTGCTCCCCACCCTCAGGTAATGGCTGCTCACCTCTGAGCGTGTGACCTCACAGCTAAGTTTGGTCAAACACGCTTATGAATCGCTTTAGGGATTCTAGGCAGGGTGTCTGTTTCAAAGCTGCTTACTGGTGCTGTCTCCTCACATGGAAAACGGTAAAAAGAAACTCCAGGCTGTCTGTTTCAAAGCTGCTTACTGGTGCTGTCTCCTTACATGGAAAATGGTAAAAAGAAGCTCCATGGCATAATATCGTTTAAAACTGTTTATTGTGCAGACAAAAAAAAACCCCAATGCTGGGTACTCACATGGGTTAGGTGCGTTAAGTGCACCGCTCTGTATACTGCCTAAAAACGCCGGGTAATGGCTGGGATCGTACGCTAGTCCTCTGTATGGTAGCTGAGCTGCCTTTCACACCGTCCTGTCCCCTCCCCTACATGTGATGATACAAGGGATTTCGTATCTTCCTTTTAGCAATTGTGGTCCATTAAAGGCCAAAATAAGTCAAATTTAAAAATCAGCATGTAAGTGGGGTGCAGCGGTAATATTTACAATTCACACAGTCAAAAGCAATATAAAACTTGTATTGAAGTAATGCAGCCACAGTTTACAATAGACCCGGTGGGACACCTACCCAGCCGAGTATACTCCCATAATAATAATGTGAAGAAGCAGTTTCCAGCCGAATCAAAAGCATCTGTTGAGAGGGGACAGAATGTGGCCTGGTCGTCTCATGCCCAATTAGGAAGGTATCCAGAGAGATGCCACCCTACGCTTTCCCTCCTCATCAAGAACCTTTCCCTATCGCTAACACTGTCCCTAACAGAAGGGGTACCTTTCACTACACTACCCACTCATATAAAGTGTGCCAAACCCAGGGGCCAGGGTTTTAAATAGACTTAGCCACACCTAAGATGGCCACCAGAGTCACATGGGCAACAAGCATACAATAAGATTGTTGCCCCAGTGACTCATAAAACCATAGAGGAACCCTGTTCCCCATGACTTCCTCTTCGCCTGCATTGCCGCTGAGGTTGAGCGCCACCTGCAGTGGAGACAGCAGACTATACCTGCTTACAAGCACAAGGAACAGTACCTACTTAATGAGTAGGTAAATTTTAACTAAAACAGCAGATATTAGCTTAATGGACACTGCTAAGTAGTCCCTTGTGCTGACTTAAAAAAAAAAAAAAGTTTGTCTAAACTTAGGCTTTAAAGCTACTGGATATTCCAGAATCAGAAATGTTATTGTCCATGGCCCCTGACAAATACTTTTTATGTTTTTTCAACCAAACAAAGGTAAGATATTTTTTATAGGGACGGTGTTCATGTGCTTAATACAGGACCTGATAGCTGTTGACACTGTAGCTGCATTCTCACTAAAGGCCAGCAGGTGGCACAGGCATGCCTGACAGAACTTCTTACCCAGCCAGAAGAACAGAATGGCAGGAAACACACAGTTGGGAGTCAGAAATTTAATATTTTACTTAGAAGGTAAACAAGAGCCACTATGATGATCTCTTAAAATTGTAATAAAATAAAGATATATATATATAATGAAAAAAGTATGGTTTTGTGTGATCAGGAACCATATACAAAAAAGACAATGTATGTAAATGATCACCACATTGTAACTGTAGCACACAGATCCCTGTCCTGCTTACCTTCACTTGCAGGATAGGACACACCATGCCACATGCCCTGCATTCTCCATGTTGTGGAGGGTGAGAGGTGTTAATAGTTTTCTTGGGTCCTGCAGCGAGTTACCTCCTTCCGTTGGTTCTCATCCCTAGAGTGTAGGGAAAAGTCTATTCTCTCTCTTAAAGAAGGCCAGACACTGTTAAACTCCAACAGACGAGTTTATTTTTCTTGCTTGTAACTTAGTAGGAAAAGTTGAAGATAGAGATGGAGTTGGATAGGGAAGTAGGTTCAGGCACGCGGCACTTATTTACCCTCGTCGCCACTCAAGCTTAAGTGGGTTTTGCTCACCCGGATAGATCCCTCTCACGGTTCTAGCAGCCGGAGTGAAACACGGACATTTACTTTTCAGAAGATCCTCTGCCACAGAATCTTTTGGTTCTTTAATCCAGAACTCCTTATCACCTGTAATTTTAGAGACCGTAGATGCCAATGGGGCACTTTACAGGGCTGTTTCACAGATCACAGAATCCTTCCCTCTGACAGGTAACCAGGCCTCTCCTGAGACAGTGACTTCCTTCACCGATCCTCCGGACAGGTCCTCCCCTGGTTTCCTCTCCTTCAGAGCGAGCAACCCTCCCACGGGCACCCTGGGATTCCTGTGGTTTGGTTTGTAGGCCTCAGTTGAAGGTACTGGGCCTACCTGGAATGATGCAGCCTCCGGCCAAAGGTGCCCAGGACTGAACCAACTTACGCACCCCTGGCCAGCAGGGCCAAAGGGCATTAATCCGAACTCCCTAACCCATGGCGTCTGCCCCTTATGTACCCCCTCCGGGCATGCACAGCAGGTAGACCACGCCCACTGCACAGCTGCCGAGAGGACACCCAATCACGCCGTAATGCCACCTGTGGTTCGACCCGAGACCTGGGCAACAATGCCACCTACAGGTCAAAGGGGAACTATACACCCAGGCAACACCACAGCAGAGCAGAGTCCAATCTAAGGAAATTAAACAGCCCGAGCCAAACTATAGCTCAGGCTACCCTCTAAATTTCAGGCATAGCGACCCCAAATTTAGGGATCCGCTACACACACCCCCCTCTTGAATAAGTCACTGTCCCAGTGGCTGGAATAGATCAGAAAAATCCCCCTCAATCCTGAGTGGGTTCTGATCCATTCCCAACTATGTACAGTATTTTGGTTTTGTGTGAAGCGGTGCCTGAACCACAACCTTGGGAATAGGACAGGAAAAGAAAAAAACATGTAGCAATTGTGACAGCAGGAAGGTAAAGTCACCTGGTTGCATCCAGGGGGGTAGATATATTTCGCCCAGATTCAGGCTTTACGCCGACTTATACAACTAGGTGGAGAGTTGTATAAGGCTAGTGGGCTCATGGATGACTCATACCTCTAGGGAGAGTGTGGGGCGTCGTACAGACAGGGAGTTGATGAGGCCAGCTGAAGCTTGTCAGCTCATTTAGGCCTCTATAAGAACTCCCAGATTCATTAGGTGTTAGCTCATGCCTGGAACCAGACCTGTGTGGACTGTCTAGGGAGAGTGAACCCCTGTGCGGTGAGACAAAGCCTGTGTGGCTATTTGCTTGGACATTTAAAACCAGGGACTTAGGGACTAGGACAGCACTAGGCTGATCCCAGTTGTTAGTTAGGAAACCTGTATGTTTAGTCAGAGGTCAAGTTGACCAGGATTTATTTTATTTATGTTTCTTTTGCTTTGCTGTGTTTTGTCACTGTAAATAGAAAATAAACCGCACCTTTTTGATTTTGAAAACCACAACCTCCGTTTGCTGGGCCTGTTTTTGTCTGGGGAGCCCATCCCGGGGGTCACACACACCCGCTGCCGAGCTAACCCCCTCACAGTTGGTGGAGAACCAGTGGCAGTTTTTTTTTAAGCCAGCATGGAGGAGATACTGAAACAGCTGGCTCTAGCAAATGCCAATCAACAGCAGACAAATGCAGGTTTGCAAAGGAGCCTTGCAGCCCAGCATCAAGCTCATCAACAGAGCCTTGCAGCCCAGCAGCAAGCTCACCAACAGAGTCTGGAAGCTCAGCAACAAGCCCAGCAGCAATCTGAGGCCCGCTTCATAGACCTGTTACAGAAGCAAGAGCAGAGACTACAACAAATGGAAGCAGTAATGCAGCAACGTCCGCAGACCAGTGAGGAAAGCCGTCCCACTAATACCGCGTCCTTTGGGGTGAGTCGTTTATTGACAAAAATGACTGGAGAGGATGATCCAGAGGTATTTTTGACCACATTTGAAAGGACCGCTGAAAGAGAAAAGTGGCCTGAGGAGCAGTGGGCTGGACTGGTGGCTCCTCTGTTAACTGGTGAATCGCAGAAAGCTTACTATGACCTAGAGCCTAACCAAGCAAAAGACTATGTGATGCTAAAAGCTGAAATTTTGGCAAGGCTGGGTGTCACCCAGGCTGTCCGGGCTCAGCGTGTGCATAACTGGACTTTCCAGCTTGGAAAACCCCCCAGGTCTCAAATGTATGATCTCATTCACCTGAGCAGAAAGTGGCTACAGCCAGAGACTTTGTCCGCACCAAAGATTGTGGAACGTGTTGTAATGGATCGGTTTTTGAGAGCTCTTCCTACTGCCATCCAAAAGTGGGTAAGCCATGGAGACCCAGAGACGGCCGATGGTCTTGTGGATCGTGTGGAGAAATACTTGGCTACAGAGAACCTGACGGCCTCTTCCAGAGACACTCGGACTTTCCACCCTAAGACCAGACCATCCCCAGGGGCGGATAAGAGGATTCCAAGGGGTGAGGGTGGAGAGAGTGAGAGGGTGGGAGCTCTACCCCAAGTTTGGCGAGAACAGCCTGGGAAATCAGCGGCTCAAGAGGCGGCAAGAAGGATCGTTTGCTACCGCTGCCGGCAAGCGGGACATATTGCAGCCAATTGCCCGGTTGTGGAGGAACCCATGCAGTGTGACTTTCTGACGGGCAGACGTCAGTCGCTGTGTGCGACAGTCGCATGCACTGCCATTCGAGGAACTGAGAAACATTTATGCAAAATGTGTGTTAATGGTAGAAATGTTGTGGTATTGCTGGATTCAGGTAGCCTTGTGACCCTGATAAAGGCTGAGTTAGTTAAAACAGAGGTCTTTGGGAATAGCAAGGTAGCTGTTATTTGTGTGCATGGGGACACCCGAGAGTATCCAGTGACTACAGTGTGTTTCGAGACCCCCAAAGGTACCCTCTCTCATCCAGTGGGCTTAGTATCTCAGTTACCGCATGACGCCATTGTGGGAAGGGATTTTCCGAAGTTCTGGGAACTGTGGGATGATCCTGAGCCCCCCACTGGTGCCCCTATGTACCAGGAATGTGATAGCCAGAACTCCCCTGAGAGTGGTGAGGACTCTCCGGAATTTCCCTTATCAGTATTGGCAGGGGAGACTCAAGAAACTGGAGAGGAGCCCACCTCCTCAGACAAAAACCTACCGTCTGTGGAGTTTTCTGATCTTGAGGTTCACAGGGAAAACTTTGCCACAGAACAGTTGAAAGACCCCGCCCTAATAAAGGCACGGGAAAACGTAGTGAAAATAGATGGCGAGTTAGTGAACCCAGATAATACCTGCACTTACCCATACTTCAGCGTAGAGAAGGACCTACTGTATCGGGTGGCAAAAAGGGCAGAAGAAACCGTTGAGCAGCTTGTGGTGCCCAAACCTTACAGGAAGTTGGTGTTGGAGTTGGCCCATGGGCACATTCTTGGAGGTCATCTGGGGACAGAGAAAACCAGAGAGAGGGTATTACAGAGATTCTATTGGCCGGGGGTGATGAAGGACATAGAAAATTATTGTTCCTCCTGCCCTGTGTGTCAGAGGTCGGCCCCGATGCCACATTTCCGTAGCCCGCTGGTCCCTCTACCCATCATTGAGGTCCCGTTTGAGAGGATCGCCATGGATTTGGTAGGGCCTATAATCAAGTCCGCTAGGGGGCACCAGTACATATTAGTTATAATGGACTATGCCACCCGTTATCCAGAAGCGATCCCTCTCCGAAATACCTCGGCCAAAACCATAGCCAAAGAGCTATCTCTTGTGTTTAGCCGGGTGGGTATTTGTAAAGAACTGCTTACGGACCAAGGTACACCCTTTATGTCCCGGGTTATGAAGGAGCTGTGTAAATTGTTCAAAGTGACGCAATTACGTACATCTGTGTATCACCCCCAAACCGATGGGCTGGTTGAAAGATTCAACAAAACCCTAAAACAAATGTTGAAGAAAGTGGTGGATAGAGATGGAAAGGATTGGGACTGTCTACTTCCTTATCTGATGTTTGCTATTAGGGAGGTGCCCCAATCCTCTACGGGATTCTCCCCCTTTGAGTTACTGTATGGGAGACACCCAAGAGGGCTGTTGGATATTGCCAAGGAAACTTGGGAAAGTGAGAGTTCTCCCCACAGGAGTGTGATTGAGCATGTCGCCCTGATGCAAGACCGAATTGCACAGGTAATGCCCATCGTGAAGGAACATTTGGCCCAAGCGCAGTTAGCACAGCAGAGAGTGTACAACCGTGGAGCCAAGACCCGTACCTTTTCCCCGGGGGATAGGATACTGGTACTTGTCCCTACGGTTGAAAGTAAATTCCTTGCCAAATGGCAAGGCCCCTATGAGATAATGGAAAAAGTGAGCGAAGTGAATTACAAGGTCAGACAACCAGGAAGGCGAAAGCCCGAACAGATCTATCACGTTAATCTGTTGAAAGCCTGGAGGGATAGAGAGTCCCTAGTCGCAGACACTTGGTCACCAGCTCAAACTGGTTGCGTGATTCCTGAGGTTGGAATAGCAGCCACCTTGTCACAACCCCAACAACAGGAGGTTAAGGAGTTTGTGCTTCGCAACAAGGAGGTATTCTCTGAGCTGCCGGGACAAACATCTGGGGTAGAGCATGACATCATTACCCCGCCCGGTGAAAGGGTGAAGTTAAAACCCTATCGGATCCCAGAGGCCCGACGGGAGGCAATACGGGAGGAAGTACAGAAAATGCTGAACTTAGGGGTGATAGAGGAGTCCCAAAGTGATTGGTCTAGTCCCATTGTGTTGGTGCCTAAACCGGATGGGAGCTGGCGATTTTGTAACGATTTTCGTCAGTTGAACAAAGTTACAAAATTTGACACCTACCCCATGCCACGTATAGATGAGTTGATCGACCGGCTGGGAACAGCCCGATACATGACGACTCTTGACCTCACAAAAGGGTATTGGCAAATCCCCCTGGCCAAGTCGGCCAAAGAGAAAACCGCATTTGTAACCCCAGACGGGGCGTTCCAATATAAAAGAATGCCGTTCGGGTTACAGAATGCGCCAGCCACATTCCAGCGGAAAATGGACCAGATGCTGAGGCCCCATCGGAAGTATGCTGCGGCTTACCTGGATGACGTAATTGTCCATAGCACAGATTGGGCCTCACATCTGCCAAAAGTGCAAGCAGTCCTGGACTCTGTTCGGGAAGCGGGGTTTACGGCTAACCCCAAGAAGTGTACCATTGGGCAGGAGGAGGCCAAATATCTTGGGTACACCATTGGGAGGGGAGTAATAAAACCCCAACTCAACAAAGTCGAGGCCATCCAGAGTTGGCCACGTCCCAACAGCAAGAAGCAGGTACGAGCCTTTCTGGGAATCGCTGGGTATTATCGGCGATTCATTCCCCACTTTGCTTCTAAGGCTGTGCCCCTAACCAACCTGACGAAGGGGAAAGGGTCGGTCATGATTAAATGGACCCCCGAGGCTGAGGCAGCATTCCAATTCTTGAAACAAGCCTTATGTAGCCAGCCAGTGTTGTACTCACCCGACTTCTCTAAAGACTTTGTCGTACAAAGTGATGCGTCAGATGTGGGGTTAGGAGCAGTATTGTCCCAGGTCTGGAACGGGGAAGAGCACCCAGTCATTTACCTCAGCAGGAAGTTGAAGTCCCATGAGGTAAATTACGCCACCGTTGAAAAGGAGTGTTTAGCGGTGAAGTGGGCTCTAGATTCCCTTCGGTACTACCTGCTAGGTAGGCACTTTGACATGGTTACGGATCACGCTCCGTTAAAGTGGATGGCTCAAAACAAGGAAACAAATAGAAGAGTGAATAGGTGGTTCCTGGCCCTCCAGGAATTCAACTTCACAGTAAAGCATCGCCCTGGCGTTCAAATGGGGAATGTGGATGCTTTGTCTCGAGTACATGAATGCCTGATTGCTGGTGTTCCAACCCCGAGGTTAAAACAAGAGGGGGGGGTATGTGACAGCAGGAAGGTAAAGTCACCTGGTTGCATCCAGGGGGGTAGATATATTTCGCCCAGATTCAGGCTTTACGCCGACTTATACAACTAGGTGGAGAGTTGTATAAGGCTAGTGGGCTCATGGATGACTCATACCTCTAGGGAGAGTGTGGGGCGTCGTACAGACAGGGAGTTGATGAGGCCAGCTGAAGCTTGTCAGCTCATTTAGGCCTCTATAAGAACTCCCAGATTCATTAGGTGTTAGCTCATGCCTGGAACCAGACCTGTGTGGACTGTCTAGGGAGAGTGAACCCCTGTGCGGTGAGACAAAGCCTGTGTGGCTATTTGCTTGGACATTTAAAACCAGGGACTTAGGGACTAGGACAGCACTAGGCTGATCCCAGTTGTTAGTTAGGAAACCTGTATGTTTAGTCAGAGGTCAAGTTGACCAGGATTTATTTTATTTATGTTTCTTTTGCTTTGCTGTGTTTTGTCACTGTAAATAGAAAATAAACCGCACCTTTTTGATTTTGAAAACCACAACCTCCGTTTGCTGGGCCTGTTTTTGTCTGGGGAGCCCATCCCGGGGGTCACACACACCCGCTGCCGAGCTAACCCCCTCACACAATACACATCACAGTTTGTATAAAAACACACAGTGCATCACAATTGACAATTCCACCCCTCCTAACATATCTACCCCACCCATGCTCCGGCGGAGTTGACAGCAGATCACCTGCAGAGGGAGAAAAAACAAAAAACAAACATGCAATAAACACATCCTACTTCCTAACATATACAGAAGCAAGTCATCTCTCCATTAAAGAAATGACCATCCTCTGAAAGCATGAATTGCTAAGCCTAGCATCACTGAGCATATACTATTACTATAGTTCTGCAAACCACTACCACCTGGTGGCAGCACAAGTCACTACACTCTCCACAATTGCGTGTGGGAATGGATTTGCTGTATCTAAACTTTCCATCTTGACTACGGCGGTTTCCTGCTTTGGCCCTGGCTGATCTACCCCAAAGTTCAGTTTAAGAAAAAAACTATTTCTTTTCTTTTGCGGAGTTGAGGAGGGAGAGAAAAAAAAACACAACAGTTCTCCGGTTCCTCAGTTGAGTAGATCCCCCTTGTAACAGAGGGTAAAGTCATGAGTTCAGGGCAGGCTGTTCCTGTGAAACGGGATAATAGAACAAACACACAAGTTCCCATTTCAAAGGTAATATTGAGGATCGGGGAGAACAAGGGTTTTCCACTGCCTATCCAAAGTCTCAATGGAATACACAGCATTAGGGATGAGCTTCGTGTTCGAGTCGAACATACGTTCGACTCGAACATTGGCTGTTCGATCGTTCGACGAAGATCGAACGATTTGGGCCGTTCGCGCCAAATTCGAGTGACGCGAACGGCCCACAATGCACTACGCCATCGCAGTGTCATCCAGGCGCTGTGATTGGCCAAGCATGCACTGTGACCCCGCATGCTTGGCCAATCACAGCGCCGGCAGCGAGGAGAGCAATGATTGGCCACAGGCAGGATGCCTGTGGCCAATTATTGCTGAGGGTGTTTAGTACACGCCCCACACTATAAAAGGCCGCCAGCACGGCGGCCTAGTGTAGTGTGTTCCGGAGCAGGGATAGAGTAGCATAGGCAGGGACAGTGACTGTTATTTCTTTCTTGCTTAACCTGGATTCCTTTAGTTTAGGGAAAGAGAAGGATAGGTAGGGAGAGTGTCAGTGTGTTTTGTGCTTCTGCTATAGTGTGCTTAAAAAAAACATTTATTCTAGGGACAGAAAACTCTAGGTAGGGACAGTGTCAGTTTCTTTCACTCTGCAAGTCCTTGTTTCCAGGGACCTGTAAGGACAGTGAGTTAATTGTCCTTGTGCTATATTGTGCTTAAAAAAAACATTTATTCTAGGGACAGAAAACTCTAGGTAGGGACAGTGTCAGTTTCTTTCACTCTGCAAGTCCTTGTTTCCAGGGACCTGTAAGGACAGTGAGTTAATTGTCCTTGTGCTATATTGTGATTAAAAAAAACATTTATTCTAGGGACAGAAAACTCTAGGTAGGGACAGTGTCAGTTTCTTTCACTCTGCAAGTCCTTGTTTCCAGGGACCTGTAAGGACAGTGAGTTAATTTTCCTTGTGCTATATTGTGATTAAAAAAAACATTTATTCTAGGGACAGAAAACTCTAGGTAGGGACAGTGTCAGTTTCTTTCACTCTGCAAGTCCTTGTTTCCAGGGACCTGTAAGGACAGTGAGTTAATTGTCCTTGTGCTATATTGTGCTTAAAAAAAACATTTATTCTAGGGACAGAAAACTCTAGGTAGGGACAGTGTCAGTTTCTTTCACTCTGCAAGTCCTTGTTTCCAGGGACCTGTAAGGACAGTGAGTTAATTGTCCTTGTGCTATATTGTGATTAAAAAAAACATTTATTCTAGGGACAGAAAACTCTAGGTAGGGACAGTGTCAGTTTCTTTCACTCTGCAAGTCCTTGTTTCCAGGGACCTGTAAGGACAGTGAGTTAATTTTCCTTGTGCTATATTGTGATTAAAAAAACATTTATTCTAGGGACAGAAAACTCTAGGTAGGGACAGTGTCAGTTTCTTTCACTCTGCAAGTCCTTGTTTCCAGGGACCTGTAAGGACAGTGAGTTAATTGTCCTTGTGCTATATTGTGCTTAAAAAAAACATTTATTCTAGGGACAGAAAACTCTAGGTAGGGACAGTGTCAGTTTCTTTCACTCTGCAAGTCCTTGTTTCCAGGGACCTGTAAGGACAGTGAGTTAATTTTCCTTGTGCTATATTGTGATTAAAAAAAACATTTATTCTAGGGACAGAAAACTCTAGGTAGGGACAGTGTCAGTTTCTTTCACTCTGCAAGTCCTTGTTTCCAGGGACCTGTAAGGACAGTGAGTTAATTTTCCTTGTGCTATATTGTGATTAAAAAAAACATTTTTTCTAGGGACAGAAAACTGTAGGTAGGGAGAGTGTTTTTTTTCTTTCACTCTGCAAGTCCTTGTTTCCAGGGACCTGTAAGGACAGTGAGTTAATTGTCCTTGTGCTATATTGTGCTTAAAAAAAACATTTATTCTAGGGACAGAAAACTCTAGGTAGGGACAGTGTCAGTTTCTTTCACTCTGCAAGTCCTTGTTTCCAGGGACCTGTAAGGACAGTGAGTTAATTGTCCTTGTGCTATATTGTGATTAAAAAAAACATTTATTCTAGGGACAGAAAACTCTAGGTAGGGACAGTGTCAGTTTCTTTCACTCTGCAAGTCCTTGTTTCCAGGGACCTGTAAGGACAGTGAGTTAATTTTCCTTGTGCTATATTGTGATTAAAAAAAACATTTTTTCTAGGGACAGAAAACTGTAGGTAGGGAGAGTGTTTTTTTTCTTTCACTCTGCAAGTCCTTGTTTCCAGGGACCTGTAAGGACAGTGAGTTAATTGTCCTTGTGCTATATTGTGCTTAAAAAAAACATTTATTCTAGGGACAGAAAACTCTAGGTAGGGACAGTGTCAGTTTCTTTCACTCTGCAAGTCCTTGTTTCCAGGGACCTGGAGAGACATTGAGTGAATTGTCCTTGTGCTATATTGTGATTAAAAAAAACATTTATTCTAGGGACAGAAAACTCTAGGTAGGGACAGTGTCAGTTTCTTTCACTCTGCAAGTCCTTGTTTCCAGGGACCTGTAAGGACAGTGAGTTAATTTTCCTTGTGCTATATTGTGATTAAAAAAAACATTTTTTCTAGGGACAGAAAACTGTAGGTAGGGAGAGTGTTTTTTTTCTTTCACTCTGCAAGTCCTTGTTTCCAGGGACCTGTAAGGACAGTGAGTTAATTTTCCTTGTGCTATATTGTGATTAAAAAAAACATTTATTCTAGGGACAGAAAACTCTAGGTAGGGACAGTGTCAGTTTCTTTCACTCTGCAAGTCCTTGTTTCCAGGGACCTGTAAGGACAGTGAGTTAATTTTCCTTGTGCTATATTGTGATTAAAAAAAACATTTTTTCTAGGGACAGAAAACTGTAGGTAGGGAGAGTGTTTTTTTTCTTTCACTCTGCAAGTCCTTGTTTCCAGGGACCTGTAAGGACAGTGAGTTAATTGTCCTTGTGCTATATTGTGCTTAAAAAAAACATTTATTCTAGGGACAGAAAACTCTAGGTAGGGACAGTGTCAGTTTCTTTCACTCTGCAAGTCCTTGTTTCCAGGGACCTGGAGAGACATTGAGTGAATTGTCCTTGTGCTATATTGTGATTAAAAAAAACATTTATTCTAGGGACAGAAAACTCTAGGTAGGGACAGTGTCAGTTTCTTTCACTCTGCAAGTCCTTGTTTCCAGGGACCTGTAAGGACAGTGAGTTAATTTTCCTTGTGCTATATTGTGATTAAAAAAAACATTTATTCTAGGGACAGAAAACTCTAGGTAGGGACAGTGTCAGTTTCTTTCACTCTGCAAGTCCTTGTTTCCAGGGACCTGTAAGGACAGTGAGTTAATTTTCCTTGTGCTATATTGTGATTAAAAAAAACATTTTTTCTAGGGACAGAAAACTGTAGGTAGGGAGAGTGTTTTTTTTCTTTCACTCTGCAAGTCCTTGTTTCCAGGGACCTGTAAGGACAGTGAGTTAATTGTCCTTGTGCTATATTGTGATTAAAAAAAACATTTTTTCTAGGGACAGAAAACTCTAGGTAGGGAGAGTTTTTTTTTTTTTTCACTCTGCAAGTCCTTGTTTCCAGGGACCTGTAAGGACAGTGAGTTAATTGTCCTTGTGCTATATTGTGCTTAAAAAAAACATTTATTCTAGGGACAGAAAACTCTAGGTAGGGACAGTGTCAGTTTCTTTCACTCTGCAAGTCCTTGTTTCCAGGGACCTGTAAGGACAGTGAGTTAATTTTCCTTGTGCTATATTGTGATTAAAAAAAACATTTTTTCTAGGGACAGAAAACTGTAGGTAGGGAGAGTGTTTTTTTTCTTTCACTCTGCAAGTCCTTGTTTCCAGGGACCTGTAAGGACAGTGAGTTAATTTTCCTTGTGCTATATTGTGATTAAAAAAAACATTTTTTCTAGGGACAGAAAACTGTAGGTAGGGAGAGTGTTTTTTTTCTTTCACTCTGCAAGTCCTTGTTTCCAGGGACCTGTAAGGACAGTGAGTTAATTGTCCTTGTGCTATATTGTGCTTAAAAAAAACATTTTTTCTAGGGACAGAAAACTCTAGGTAGGGAGAGTGTTTTTTTTTTTTCACTCTGCAAGTCCTTGTTTCCAGGGACCTGTAAGGACAGTGAGTTAATTGTCCTTGTGCTATATTGTGCTTAAAAAAAACATTTATTCTAGGGACAGAAAACTCTAGGTAGGGACAGTGTCAGTTTCTTTCACTCTGCAAGTCCTTGTTTCCAGGGACCTGTAAGGACAGTGAGTTAATTTTCCTTGTGCTATATTGTGCTTAAAAAAAACATTTATTCTAGGGACAGAAAACTCTAGGTAGGGACAGTGTCAGTTTCTTTCACTCTGCAAGTCCTTGTTTCCAGGGACCTGGAGAGACATTGAGTGAATTGTCCTTGTGCTATATTGTGATTAAAAAAAACATTTATTCTAGGGATAGAAAACTCTAGGTAGGGACAGTGTCAGTTTCTTTCACTGTGAAAGTCCTTGTTTCAAGGGACAGAGAAGGACACCTGAAGGTAGCCCTTATTGCTTTTTTCCCATCTCCCTGCAGGCCATCTATTAGAATGTCTGGAAGGCAAACAAGGAGAGGCAGACAGTCAGGAGGCAATAAAAGAGGGCAAGCAGGCTCTGTGTCTGGGGGCAACAGTGCTGGTCGTGGACGCGGTGCATTGTCATCAGCACATGGCCATGGGACACGCTTGTCCTTCTTTTCGGCAGCTGGACATGTTGAGCCACATCATGCCGAAGACTTGGTAGAGTGGATGACCAAGCCCTCCTCCTCCTCCTCATCCTCTCTCACCCAGGCTCAGGGTACTGGAAAAGCAGCTGCCAAAGCGTCGTCTTCCCTGGTATCAATGTCAGACAAATCATCAGTCACTCCTTCCCTAGACCCACCATGTCCTCCTCCTGAGGAGTCCCCCGAACTGTTTCAGCACAGTGTTGGGTACATGCTCCAGGAGGATGCCCAGCGTTTCGAAGGGTCTGATGATGAAACCCAGCTAGAGGAAGGCAGTAGCGTGAGAGCAGACAGAGGGGATGCTCAAGAAGGACACCAATCTGGCAGTCATGTTCCAGCAGCTGCAGCATACTGCCAGATTGGCTCCAGTGATGAGGAGGGAGGGGATGATGAGGTCAATGACTCCACGTGGGTGCCTAATAGGAGAGAGGAGGAGGAGGAGGATGAGGAGGAGGCACATCTCCAACGAGGCAGGATGCCCTTTGGTGGCCAGCGTAAGGGCAGTACACCGACGGAATCACACCGCAGAGCTCCGCCTGTGCAGGGCGCTGCCTCTGCCCGTCATTCAAAAAGTTCTTTGGTGTGGGCCTTTTTTGAGGCTAGTGCATCAGATCGCACAGCTGCTGTTTGCAACATATGTCTCAAGCGTATATCGCGTGGCCAAAACATCAGCCGCTTGGGTACCACATGCCTGACCAGACATATGTTGACCTGCCATGCAGCTCGTTGGCAAGCCTACCTCAAAGACCCACACCAAAGAACAAAGCGGACCTCTCCTTGCACCGCATCAGCTGGGATCTCCAACCCCACTATAACTTCAGTCCTCTCTGAAACATGCACTGAGAGGAATGAAGGTGTAGAATTAGGTGTGTCACAGCCAAGTACTTGCGCCCACTCTGCTAGCAGTACACCGACGTCCGATTCTAGCAGGCAAATTTCCCTGCCCCAGCTGCTGGACCGTCGAAAGAAGTTCACTCCCAGCCATCCACATGCCCAGCGGTTGAATGCTAGCTTGGCTAAATTGCTAGCGCTTCAACTGCTGCCTTTTCAGTTGGTAGACTCGGCCCCCTTCCGTGAGTTTGTGCAATGTGCGGTTCCTCAGTGGCAGGTTCCCAAACGCCACTTTTTCTCACGGAAGGCTATTCCGGCTCTCTACCGGCATGTGGAAGGCAATGTCTTGGCCTCGCTGGACAGGGCGGTCAGCGGTAAGGTGCATATTACCGCTGACTCATGGTCCAGCAGGCATGGACAGGGACGTTACCTTTCTTTCACGGCCCATTGGGTCACTCTTTTGGCAGCTGGGAAGGATTCAGGACAAGGTGCAGTAGTGTTGGAGGTTGTCCCACCGCCACGCCTCCAAAATGCTACTACTGGTTGTGACACACCTCTCTCCTCCACCCCCTCCTCTTCTTCTTCCTCCATGGCCTCTTCCTGTGGTTTGTCCTATGAACCAGCGGTGCTCCGTAGCCGTTCACGGGGCTACGCAAGTACGCAGGCAAAAAGATGCCATGCCGTGCTTGCGCTGGTGTGTTTGGGGGACAGAAGCCACACTGGGGCAGAGGTCCTGTCTGCTCTGCAGGGCCAGGCCGAGAGGTGGTTGACGCCACGCCAGCTTAAGCCAGGAATGGTGGTTTGCGACAATGGCACCAACCTCCTCTCCGCCCTCCGACAGGGACAACTGACCCATGTGCCCTGTGTGGCTCACGTCCTTAACCTGGTGGTGCAGCGGTTCTTGGGCAGGTACCCGGGCTTACAGGATGTCCTGAGGCAGGCCAGGAAAGTCTGTGTGCATTTCCGCAGATCTTATAATGCCAGTGCTCGCCTGGCTGAGCTGCAAAAGGAGTTGAACCTGCCCAAGAACCGCCTTATATGTGACATGCCCACCAGGTGGAACTCAACGTTGGCCATGCTGCAGCGGCTGCACACGCAGCAGAGGGCCATCAATGAGTACCTGTGCGACTACGGCACCAGGACAGGGTCAGGGGAGCTTGGTTTTTTTTCTCCACGCCAGTGGGGCATGATCAGGGATGCATGCACTGTCCTGGCACCATTTGAGGAGGCCACGAGGATGGTGAGCAGTGACAGTGCATGCATCAGTGACACTGTACCTCTTGTCCACCTGTTGGAGCACACGCTGCGTGGAATAATGGACAGGGCACTTGAGGCAGAACAGAGGCAGGAAGAGGAGGACTTCCTTGCCTCTCAAGGCCCCCTTTACCCAGACAGTGTTCCTTCTGTCCCACCCATCGCACAGGAAGAGGAGGAGGAGGAGGAGGAGGAGGAGGAGGAGGATTGTGTCAGCATGGAGGTGGAGGCTGGCACTCAGCATCATCAGCAGCAGTCTTTTAGGGATGATTTACAGTCCCAAGAAACCAGTGGACTTGTACGTGGCTGGGAGGAGGTGGCTGCGGATCATGTCGTCCTTAGTGACCCAGAGGACTCCGGAGCGAATGCCTCAGCAAACCTACGCTGCATGGCCTCCCTGATCCTGCAAAGTCTGCGGAAGGATCCTCGTATTCTTCGGATCAAGGAGAGGGACCATTACTGGCTGGCCACTCTCCTTGATCCACGGTACAAGGGTAAGGTTGCGGACCTTATGTTACCGTCGCAGAGGGAGCAGAGGATGAGACAACTCCGGGAGGCCTTGCAGAAAGGTCTGTGCAACGCGTTCCCAGAGACTGGGAGGTTGCAAACTCCTGGTCCTGGACAACGAGTTGCTGAGGCTTCGGCCAGTCAAAGAAGGAGCGGTGGGGAAGGTGGCCGTCTGACCGATGCGTTCAGACAATTCTTTAGTCCGCAGCCCCAAAGTATGATCGGTTCCAGCAACCATCGCCAGCGTCTGATAAACATGGTGCAGGAATATCTAGGGGCAAGGTCAGACTTGGACACCTTCCCCACCGAAAATCCTCTGGCTTACTGGGTCTTGAGGATGGATCACTGGCCAGAGCTTGCACAGTATGCAATTGAGCTACTGGCCTGTCCTGCATCCAGCGTTCTTTCGGAACGCACATTCAGTGCTGCTGGAGGATTTGTCACGGATCACAGGGTGCGCCTGTCCACCGACTCGGTTGATCGACTGACTTTCATCAAGATGAACCAGTCTTGGATCACCACCAGCTACCACACACCTGATGCTGATATAACAGACTAATTGATTTTAAAATGTCACATCCCTTCAAGACTGATGCTGATGCTGAGTGCCTGTGCTGTTATGTTGACTGCCTATCCTCCTCCTCCGAGTCCTCAATGATACGATTGATGATGATAGCTTGGAAGATCATTTTTGTTTATGGGTGCCGCCACCAGTGCCTAACGCCCAATTTTTCAGCCCCTGTTTAACAGTGGCGTGTAATTACAATTTTTGAAGCAATACTTTGCAACAGGGCTCATTGCTGTGCTCCAAGTACAGTATCTGTGAGGAGTTGCAGTGTTGTGCCACCAGTGCCTAAGGCCCAATTTTTCAGCCCCTGTTTAACAGGGGCGTGTCATTACAATTTTTGAAGCAATACTTTGCAACAGGGCTCATTGCTGTGCTCCAAGTACAGTATCTGTGAAGGGTTGCAGTGTTGTGCCACCAGTGCCTAAGGCCCAATTTTTCAGCCCCTGTTCAACAGGGGCATGTAATTACAATTCTTGATCTAATAATTCACAGCAGGGCCCATTGCTGCACCCACCAAGAGTAACTGTCAGGGCTTACAGTGTTGTGGCACCAGCACCACCATCAAAGGCCCAATTTTTACTACCACTGTTCAACAATTATATGTAATTAAAATTCCTGATATAATAGTTGACAGCAGGGCGTTCCAGCACCAACCAAGAGTAACTGTGAGTGCTTACAGTGTTGTGCCAACACCAACAACTAAGGGGCCTATTTCTGCAGAGTATATACGGCAGGTCCCTACTTTCAAACATCCAACTTACAAACGACTCCTACTTGCAAACGCAAGAAGACAACAGGAAGTGAGAGGAAATCTACCACTAGGAAGGAAAATTCTCTCCTGTAAGAATAAATATGGGAGAAAGGTGTCTCCTCTGTACTGATGCTTTATCAGCAATCCTTGTTTCAAGAAAAACACCACATTTCAAAAACAGTTGTCATTAGGACGGAAAGTGAGGTGAAATGTTCTGAACAGGGGCACAGACAGCAAAACAAATGTTACAGGGGTGATAACCCTTACCTATGTTTTCCAAAAAGTTTAAAAATAGATTTTTGGTCTGGAGCTACACTTCAACAATGTACCTGTTCAAAATTACAAACAGATTCTACATAAGAACAAACCTACAGTCCCTGTCTTGTATGCACCGCCTGTATACGGCTGTTCAGAGTATATAGGGCCTTTTTTATTTTATGTGCGGGGTTCCCCTTAATATCCATACAAGACCCAAAGGGGCTGGTAATGGGCTGGGGTAGGGGGGGGGGTCATGGGGTAGCTATGCCATTTTTCTTAAAGATTTTCATCCATATTACCGGGACCAGACATTACATTAAAGCCGCAAGCAGTTTTAAATGGCTTTTTTTTCCTTTAGAAGTGTCATTTTGTGCAGGGACAGTTCTAAACACGGGAAACACGTGGCACTTCACAGGCATACTTTAGACACCCCCCAGGTACGATATTTAAAGGAATATTTGACTTTTTTTTTTTCACTTTATGCATCATTAAAATGACTGCTCCCGGAAAACGACCGTTTTTAAAACTTATTTTTGCATTGATACATGTCCCCTGGTGCAGAACCCGGGTTCCCAAACCCTTTTTAGGACAATAACATGCATAATAGTTGTTATAATTAGCACTTTAGAATTCGAACGTTCGCATCCATTGTATTTAATAGGGTTCTAATGTTCGTTCGAACTTTCGGTCCGTTCGCGGGTTCTGGTGCGAACCGAACCCGGGGGTGTTCGGCTCATCACTACACAGCATCCTCTCTGTCTTTGCTGCAGATCACCAATCGGTCCGCATGAATGTGCCGACCATAACTCCACTCCCTCCGGCAACCTTTATAGCAATCCGTCATTTTAGCCAACATTTTAAATACCTGCGGCCTCTATGTACTTCCAAGTGATCCCAAACAAAGTCGGCATACCACCTCTCACGGTAGGCCTCGATCTCAAAAAGAAGTTCTTTGGGAACGAAAGGGTATTCCCACCCGTACTCCATGGCAATATTTTTGTTCAGGAGCCATTGCAACCGGGCTAAGGGTGGCATGGTTGCCCGATCTCCTGCTCCAGAAAGAACAATGGCATCCGGGGACATTTTTATTGGCTCCAGCTGTGGCAGAGGTGGCCGCAACGGCGGACGTTCCTCTGCAGAAGCAGGCACAGTCAATTCAGGTGCGGGCAATGCAGATATGGGAACAACTTTCTCCTTTACAGCAGGGGCCTTCACTCGGGGTGTAGTTTCCCCGGAATCCATCGGCGATCCCTCTCTGAGGCTGCGGGGTGAAGTCACCGGAACTTTATCCCAACCTTTTTTTATGAAGACCTCATCAATTTCTGCGTCATTACCCTCATCGGATGATGAGTCCAGATCAGAAGTGTCATACTCTTCTGCCGGTAAGTAACTTCTGGTGGACACGGACACATTGTCCCCTGAAGGTAAAAGTTCCCGGGGTTTGGCTGCCCACACATCCCCAGGAGCATGGGGTATGGGTTGCCCCAAGCCTCCTTACCGTCCCCTGACGTGGACTTCCTGGAGGTCCCTCTGCTTACGAAGTCCGGTTCTGGCAGGCGCTGGGGCAGGCTTTGACCGCGGCTGCGGGAGGCCTGGACGTATACAACTTTCCTTTTGGCAGGTGGGATGGAGGTCTCTGTGGTGACGGAAGCAGCATCTGCTGTAGTATCCGTCGCTGGCTCCATAGTGGCCGGAACTCCATCTTGTACATTCCTTGCAGCCGCAGCGATGCGCGTGGGTTCGGCTGTAGGGGTATAGTTGTCCTCCTCAGAAGTAACAATCCCTGTGATACAATTGACCCGGTAGGCTCGGGGTAACTCGGTGGGCTGGTCCACCTTGAACAAAAACTCCCCGCAGGTCAGACATCTTCCAAACGGCCGTATCTGCATGGTCAAACCATCACATCTGGGACAAAGCACGCCCAGGGCCTCCGCATCTCTACACGTATAAAGGGCGAAGCGGCCCCCTAGGCTTGAGCCGGATCCCTGTATCCATCAGGGGGGCAGTGAGGGGAGCAATGTCCACAGCTGAGGTAGTTGGGAACATCTGAGGTCCCGCTGCAATGGAAGTCCATGGGGTAGCAGACATATTGCTTCTCCTTCACTAGTCCAGCTCATACTGTCCCTTGGCGCCAATGCGCCACATGCAACTCACAGTTGGCGGGGGCTCCTCCCCCTTTTTCTCCTGCTGCACGTAGCTCGTGGGCTTTTCTATTCCTGGAACACGCCCACGAACTACGCAGTTACAAAAAAAAACACAAATACAGGCCTGTACATCCATTTCTCTCAAAAATTGTGATGCAGCCCAACTTTTAATGGCCGACCTTTATAAACACACAGATGGAGAAAAATAGTCCAACTTCCTGGGGTAGCTGCAAAATCCCGGACTCGAGACCCCACGTGTAGCACAACCCCCTTAGGAGCTGCTGGTTTTGTTTTGGCCTGCCCTCTGATTCCCAACCCCTTAACTGGCTCGAACCCTCCCTTGGCACAACTGGTAGTGAAAAGAATTGTAAAACCCACTGGCTATAGGGGAACACAATTCTGCATATATATATATATATATATATATATATTGTGACAGCAGGAAGGTAAAGTCACCTGGTTGCATCCAGGGCTGTAGATATATTTCGCCCAGATTCAGGCTTTACGCTGACTTATACAACTAGGTGGAGAGTTGTATAGGCCCAGCTAAGGCTAGTGGGCTCATGGATGACTCATACCTCTAGGGAGAGTGTGGGGCGTCGTGCAGACAGAGATGAGGAGACCAGCTGAACCTTGTCAGCTCATTTAGGCCTCTATAAGAACTCCCAGCTTCATTAGATGTTAGCTCATGCCTGGAACCAGACCTGTGTGGACTGTCTAGGGAGAGTGAACCCCTGTGCGGTGAGGCAAAGCCTGTGTGGCTATTTGTTTGGACTTTTACTAAACCAGGGACTTAGGGACTAGGACAGCACTAGGCTGATCCCAGTTGTTAGTTAGGAAACCTGTATGTTTAGTCAGAGGTCAACTTGACCAGGATTTATTTTGGTTATGTTTCTTTTGCTTTGCTGTGTTTTGTCACTGTAAATAGAAAATAAACCGCACCTTTTTGATTTTGAAAACCACAACCTCCGTTTGCTGGGCCTGTTTTGTGTGGGGAGCCCATCCCGGGGGTCACACACACCCGCTGCCGAGCTAACCCCCTCACAATATATATATATATATATATATATATATATATATTAGACTTGTGCACAACGGAAAAATTCGTTCCGTTTCGGTTCGTTTCTTTCCGGTCCTGTTGATTCGTAATCATTCGTAATTTTGCTAGACGGGATTTTTCGTGTTCGGACTCATTCGTATTTTTGCAAGCGACATTTTTCGTTGAATTTTTTGTTGCTTTATAATTCGTACTTTCGGTAGAGTATGTTGTTTTTCGTTGATTCTGGACACAACTCCTACTTTCGTAACTTTTTTTGGGTTCGTTGATTCGTAATTTTCCGTGTCTCTCTCACAACGACGCTGCCTATTATGCCTAATGTGCTTCGAATGGATTTGTACTTTTCTAAATACATAGCGGTTATTTGTAACGATTCGAAATCTCGTATTTTACTTTCGTTTTTTACATGCGGCTATAGGCTCCGCCCCTGTACACCATTTTGAGAGGGTTCAGCACGGTGAGGGAGAAGCAGAGAGCAGAGCAGAGTGAGTGTTATTGTGCTTCAAATGGATTCGAAATCTCGTATTTTACTTTCGTTTTTTCATGCGGCTATAGCCTACGCCCCCTGTACACCATTTTGAGAGGGAGTTCAGCACGGTGAGGGAGAAGCAGAGAGCAGAGTGAGTGTTATTGTGCTTCGAATGGATTCGTACATTCGTAACTTTTTTCATAACGAATTATGCCGAAGACCTTCGGGCATTCGCTATTTTGCGGTATAATTTTATTTCGGATTCGGTTTTATTCGTAATTGCTCTGTTCGGAAATTCGAATGCTTCCGAATGTCCGAAAGTTGCTAAATTCGGACGAATTTCGATTCGTTACGAAACGAATTGCACAAGCCTAATATATATATATATTGTGAGGGGGTTAGCTCGGCAGCGGGTGTGTGTGACCCCCGGGATGGGCTCCCCACACAAAAACAGGCCCAGCAAACGGAGGTTGTGGTTTTCAAAATCAAAAAGGTGCGGTTTATTTTCTATTTACAGTGACAAAACACAGCAAAGCAAAAGAAACATAAACAAAATAAATCCTGGTCAACTTGACCTCTGACTAAACATACAGGTTTCCTAGCTAACAACTGGGATCAGCCTAGTGCTGTCCTAGTCCCTAAGTCCCTGGTTTTAAATGTCCAAGCAAATAGCCACACAGGCTTTGTCTCACCGCACAGGGGTTCACTCTCCCTAGACAGTCCACACAGGTCTGGGTCCAGGCATGAGCAAACACCTAATGAATCTGGGAGTTCTTATAGAGGCCTAAATGAGCTGACAAGCTTCAGCTGGTCTCATCAACTCCCTGTCTGCACGACGCCCCACACTCTCCCTAGAGGTATGAGTCATCCATGAGCCCACTAGCCTCAGCTGGGCTTATACAACTCTCCACCTAGTTGTATAAGTCGGCGTAAAGCCTGAATCTGGGCGAAATATATCTACCCCCCTGGATGCAACCAGGTGACTTTACCTTCCTGCTGTCACATACCCCCCCTCTTGTTTTAACCTCGGGGTTGGAACACCAGCAATCAGGCATTCATGTACTCGAGACAAAGCATCCACATTCCCCATTTGAACGCCAGGGCGATGCTTTACTGTGAAGTTGAATTCCTGGAGGGCCAGGAACCACCTATTCACTCTTCTATTTGTTTCCTTGTTTTGAGCCATCCACTTTAACGGAGCGTGATCCGTAACCATGTCAAAGTGCCTACCTAGCAGGTAGTACCGAAGGGAATCTAGAGCCCACTTCACCGCTAAACACTCCTTTTCAACGGTGGCGTAATTTACCTCATGGGACTTCAACTTCCTGCTGAGGTAAATGACTGGGTGCTCTTCCCCGTTCCAGACCTGGGACAATACTGCTCCTAACCCCACATCTGACGCATCACTTTGTACGACAAAGTCTTTAGAGAAGTCGGGTGAGTACAACACTGGCTGGCTACATAAGGCTTGTTTCAAGAATTGGAATGCTGCCTCAGCCTCGGGGGTCCATTTAATCATGACCGACCCTTTCCCCTTCGTCAGGTTGGTTAGGGGCACAGCCTTAGAAGCAAAGTGGGGAATGAATCGCCGATAATACCCAGCGATTCCCAGAAAGGCTCGTACCTGCTTCTTGCTGTTGGGACGTGGCCAACTCTGGATGGCCTCGATTTTGTTGAGTTGGGGTTTTATTACTCCCCTCCCAATGGTGTACCCAAGATATTTGGCCTCCTCCTGCCCAATGGTACACTTCTTGGGGTTAGCCGTAAACCCCGCTTCCCGAACAGAGTCCAGGACTGCTTGCACTTTTGGCAGATGTGAGGCCCAATCTGTGCTATGGACAATTACGTCATCCAGGTAAGCCGCAGCATACTTCCGATGGGGCCTCAGCATCTGTTCCATTTTCCGCTGGAATGTGGCCGGCGCATTCTGTAACCCGAACGGCATTCTTTTATATTGGAACGCCCCGTCTGGGGTTACAAATGCGGTTTTCTCTTTGGCCGACTTGGCCAGGGGGATTTGCCAATACCCTTTTGTGAGGTCAAGAGTCGTCATGTATCGGGCTGTTCCCAGCCGGTCGATCAACTCATCAATACGTGGCATGGGGTAGGTGTCAAATTTTGTAACTTTGTTCAACTGACGAAAATCGTTACAAAATCGCCAGCTCCCATCCGGTTTAGGCACCAACACAATGGGACTAGACCAATCACTTTGGGACTCCTCTATCACCCTTAAGTTCAGCATTTTCTGTACTTCCTCCCGTATTGCCTCCCGTCGGGCCTCTGGGATCCGATAGGGTTTTAACTTCACCCTTTCACCGGGTGGGGTAATGATGTCATGCTCTACCCCAGATGTTTGTCCCGGCAGCTCAGAGAATACCTCCTTGTTGCGAAGCACAAACTCCTTAACCTCCTGTTGTTGGGGTTGTGACAAGGTGGCTGCTATTCCAACCTCAGGAATCACGCAACCAGTTTGAGCTGGTGACCAAGTGTCTGCGACTAGGGACTCTCTATCCCTCCAGGCTTTCAACAGATTAACGTGATAGATCTGTTCGGGCTTTCGCCTTCCTGGTTGTCTGACCTTGTAATTCACTTCGCTCACTTTTTCCATTATCTCATAGGGGCCTTGCCATTTGGCAAGGAATTTACTTTCAACCGTAGGGACAAGTACCAGTATCCTATCCCCCGGGGAAAAGGTACGGGTCTTGGCTCCACGGTTGTACACTCTCTGCTGTGCTAACTGCGCTTGGGCCAAATGTTCCTTCACGATGGGCATTACCTGTGCAATTCGGTCTTGCATCAGGGCGACATGCTCAATCACACTCCTGTGGGGAGAACTCTCACTTTCCCAAGTTTCCTTGGCAATATCCAACAGCCCTCTTGGGTGTCTCCCATACAGTAACTCAAAGGGGGAGAATCCCGTAGAGGATTGGGGCACCTCCCTAATAGCAAACATCAGATAAGGAAGTAGACAGTCCCAATCCTTTCCATCTCTATCCACCACTTTCTTCAACATTTGTTTTAGGGTTTTGTTGAATCTTTCAACCAGCCCATCGGTTTGGGGGTGATACACAGATGTACGTAATTGCGTCACTTTGAACAATTTACACAGCTCCTTCATAACCCGGGACATAAAGGGTGTACCTTGGTCCGTAAGCAGTTCTTTACAAATACCCACCCGGCTAAACACAAGAGATAGCTCTTTGGCTATGGTTTTGGCCGAGGTATTTCGGAGAGGGATCGCTTCTGGATAACGGGTGGCATAGTCCATTATAACTAATATGTACTGGTGCCCCCTAGCGGACTTGATTATAGGACCTACCAAATCCATGGCGATCCTCTCAAACGGGACCTCAATGATGGGTAGAGGGACCAGCGGGCTACGGAAATGTGGCATCGGGGCCAACCTCTGACACACAGGGCAGGAGGAACAATAATTTTCTATGTCCTTCATCACCCCCGGCCAATAGAATCTCTGTAATACCCTCTCTCGGGTTTTCTCTGTCCCCAGATGACCTCCAAGAATGTGCCCATGGGCCAACTCCAACACCAACTTCCTGTAAGGTTTGGGCACCACAAGCTGCTCAACGGTTTCTTCTGCCCTTTTTGCCACCCGATACAGTAGGTCCTTCTCTACGCTGAAGTATGGGTAAGTGCAGGTATTATCTGGGTTCACTAACTCGCCATCTATTTTCACTACGTTTTCCCGTGCCTTTATTAGGGCGGGGTCTCTCAACTGTTCTGTGGCAAAGTTTTCCCTGTGAACCTCAAGATCAGAAAACTCCACAGACGGTAGGTTTTCGTCTGAGGAGGTGGGCTCCTCTCCAGTTTCTTGAGTCTCCCCTGCCAATACTGATAAGGGAAATTCCGGAGAGTCCTCACCACTCTCAGGGGAGTTCTGGCTATCACATTCCTGGTACATAGGGGCACCAGTGGGGGGCTCAGGATCATCCCACAGTTCCCAGAACTTCGGAAAATCCCTTCCCACAATGGCGTCATGCGGTAACTGAGATACTAAGCCCACTGGATGAGAGAGGGTACCTTTGGGGGTCTCGAAACACACTGTAGTCACTGGATACTCTCGGGTGTCCCCATGCACACAAATAACAGCTACCTTGCTATTCCCAGAGACCTCTGTTTTAACTAACTCAGCCTTTATCAGGGTCACAAGGCTACCTGAATCCAGCAATACCACAACATTTCTACCATTAACACACATTTTGCATAAATGTTTCTCAGTTCCTCGAATGGCAGTGCATGCGACTGTCGCACACAGCGACTGACGTCTGCCCGTCAGAAAGTCACACTGCATGGGTTCCTCCACAACCGGGCAATTGGCTGCAATATGTCCCGCTTGCCGGCAGCGGTAGCAAACGATCCTTCTTGCCGCCTCTTGAGCCGCTGATTTCCCAGGCTGTTCTCGCCAAACTTGGGGTAGAGCTCCCACCCTCTCACTCTCTCCACCCTCACCCCTTGGAATCCTCTTATCCGCCCCTGGGGATGGTCTGGTCTTAGGGTGGAAAGTCCGAGTGTCTCTGGAAGAGGCCGTCAGGTTCTCTGTAGCCAAGTATTTCTCCACACGATCCACAAGACCATCGGCCGTCTCTGGGTCTCCATGGCTTACCCACTTTTGGATGGCAGTAGGAAGAGCTCTCAAAAATCGATCCATTACAACACGTTCCACAATCTTTGGTGCGGACAAAGTCTCTGGCTGTAGCCACTTTCTGCTCAGGTGAATGAGATCATACATTTGAGACCTGGGGGGTTTTCCAAGCTGGAAAGTCCAGTTATGCACACTCTGAGCCCGGACAGCCTGGGTGACACCCAGCCTTGCCAATATTTCAGCTTTTAGCATCACATAGTCTTTTGCTTGGTTAGGCTCTAGGTCATAGTAAGCTTTCTGCGATTCACCAGTTAACAGAGGAGCCACCAGTCCAGCCCACTGCTCCTCAGGCCACTTTTCTCTTTCAGCGGTCCTTTCAAATGTGGTCAAAAATACCTCTGGATCATCCTCTCCAGTCATTTTTGTCAATAAACGACTCACCCCAAAGGACGCGGTATTAGTGGGACGGCTTTCCTCACTGGTCTGCGGACGTTGCTGCATTACTGCTTCCATCTGTTGTTGTAGTCTCTGCTCTTGCTTCTGCAACAGGTCTATGAAGCGGGCCTCAGATTGCTGCTGGGCTTGTTGCTGAGCCTCCAGACTCTGTTGCAAAGTTGCGTTTGTCTGCTGCTGGGCTGCAAGGCTCTGTTGATGAGCTTGCTGCTGGGCTACGAAGTTCTGTTGTTGAGCTGCAAGGCTCTGTTGATGAGCTTGCTGCTGGGCTGCGAAGCTCTGTTGATGAGCTGCAAGGCTCTTTTGTAAACCTGCATTTGTCTGCTGTTGATTGGCATTTGCTAGAGCCAGCTGCTTCAGTATCTCCTCCATGCTGGCTTAAAAAAAAAACTGCCACTGGTTCTCCACCAACTGTGAGGGGGTTAGCTCGGCAGCGGGTGTGTGTGACCCCCGGGATGGGCTCCCCACACAAAAACAGGCCCAGCAAACGGAGGTTGTGGTTTTCAAAATCAAAAAGGTGCGGTTTATTTTCTATTTACAGTGACAAAACACAGCAAAGCAAAAGAAACATAAACAAAATAAATCCTAGTCAACTTGACCTCTGACTAAACATACAGGTTTCCTAACTAACAACTGGGATCAGCCTAGTGCTGTCCTAGTCCCTAAGTCCCTGGTTTTAAATGTCCAAGCAAATAGCCACACAGGCTTTGTCTCACCGCACAGGGGTTCACTCTCCCTAGACAGTCCACACAGGTCTGGGTCCAGGCATGAGCAAACACCTAATGAATCTGGGAGTTCTTATAGAGGCCTAAATGAGCTGACAAGCTTCAGCTGGTCTCATCAACTCCCTGTCTGCACGACGCCCCACACTCTCCCTAGAGGTATGAGTCATCCATGAGCCCACTAGCCTCAGCTGGGCTTATACAACTCTCCACCTAGTTGTATAAGTCGGCGTAAAGCCTGAATCTGGGCGAAATATATCTACCCCCCTGGATGCAACCAGGTGACTTTACCTTCCTGCTGTCACAATATATATATATAATTTCTCCGTTGGGGTCCTTCTGGCTAATAAAAGTACTTCACACAGGTATATACTTAAACAAAGATAAAGTTTACTTTATCAAAAGATAGTAAACAGGTTTATAGATTTTATATATATATATATATATATATTGTGACAGCAGGAAGGTAAAGTCACCTGGTTGCATCCAGGGGGGTAGATATATTTCGCCCAGATTCAGGCTTTACGCCGACTTATACAACTAGGTGGAGAGTTGTATAAGCCCAGCTAAGGCTAGTGGGCTCATGGATGACTCATACCTCTAGGGAGAGTGCTGGGCGTCGTGCAGACAGGGAGTTGATGAGACCAGCTGAAGCTTGTCAGCTCATTTAGGCCTCTATAAAAACTCCCAGATTCATTAGATGTTAGCTCATGCCTGGACCCAGACCTGTGTGGACTGTCTAGGGAGAGTGAACCCCTGTGCGGTGAGACAAAGCCTGTGTGGCTATTTGCTTGGACATTTAAAACCAGGGACTTAGGGACTAGGACAGCACTAGGCTGATCCCAGTTGTTAGTTAGGAAACCTGTATGTTTAGTCAGAGGTCAAGTTGACCAGGATTTATTTTGTTTATGTTTCTTTTGGCTTTGCTGTGTTTTGTCACTGTAAATAGAAAATAAACCGCACCTTTTTTTTTTGAAAACCACAACCTCCGTTTGCTGGGCCTGTTTTTGTGTGGGGAGCCCATCCCGGGGGTCACACACACCCACTGCCAAGCTAACCCCCTCACAGTTGGTGGAGAACCAGTGGCAGTTTTTTTTAAGCCAGCATGGAGGAGATACTGAAGCAGCTGGCTCTAGCAAATGCCAATCAACAGCAGACAAATGCAGGTTTGCAAAAGAGCCTTGCAGCTCATCAACAGAGCCTTGCAGCTCAACAACAGAACTTCGCAGCCCAGCAGCAAGCTCATCAACAGAGCCTTGCAGCCCAGCAGCAAGCTCACCAACAGAGTCTGGAAGCTCAGCAACAAGCCCAGCAGCAATCTGAGGCCCGCTTCATAGACCTGTTACAGAAGCAAGAGCAGAGACTACAACAAATGGAAGCAGTAATGCAGCAACGTCCGCAGACCAGTGAGGAAAGCCGTCCCACTAATACCGCGTCCTTTGGGGTGAGTCGTTTATTGACAAAAATGACTGGAGAGGATGATCCAGAGGTATTTTTGACCACATTTGAAAGGACTGCTGAAAGAGAAAAGTGGCCTGAGGAGCAGTGGGCTGGACTGGTGGCTCCTCTGTTAACTGGTGAATCGCAGAAGGCTTACTATGACCTAGAGCCTGACCAAGCAAAAGACTATGTGATGCTAAAAGCTGAAATATTGGCAAGGCTGGGTGTCACCCAGGCTGTCCGGGCTCAGCGTGTGCATAACTGGACTTTCCAGCTTGGAAAACCCCCCAGGTCTCAAATGTATGATCTCATTCACCTGAGCAGAAAGTGGCTACAGCCAGAGACTTTGTCCGCACCAAAGATTGTGGAACGTGTTGTAATGGATCGGTTTTTGAGAGCTCTTCCTACTGCCATCCAAAAGTGGGTAAGCCATGGAGACCCAGAGACAGCCGATGGTCTTGTGGATCGTGTGGAGAAATACTTGGCTACAGAGAACCTGACGGCCTCTTCCAGAGACACTCGGACTTTCCACCCTAAGACCAGACCATCCCCAGGGGCGGATAAGAGGATTCCAAGGGGTAAGGGTGGAGAGAGTGAGAGGGTGGGAGCTCTACCCCAAGTTTGGCGAGAACAGCCTGGGAAATCAGCGGCTCAAGAGGCGGCAAGAAGGATCGTTTGCTACCGCTGCCGGCAAGCGGGACATATTGCAGCCAATTGCCCGGTTGTGGAGGAACCCATGCAGTGTGACTTTCTGACGGGCAGACGTCAGTCGCTGTGTGCGACAGTCGCATGCACTGCCATTCGAGGAACTGAGAAACATTTATGCAAAATGTGTGTTAATGGTAGAAATGTTGTGGTATTGCTGGATTCAGGTAGCCTTGTGACCCTGATAAAGGCTGAGTTAGTTAAAACAGAGGTCTCTGGGAATAGCAAGGTAGCTGTTATTTGTGTGCATGGGGACACCCGAGAGTATCCAGTGACTACAGTGTGTTTCGAGACCCCCAAAGGTACCCTCTCTCATCCAGTGGGCTTAGTATCTCAGTTACCGTATGACGCCATTGTGGGAAGGGATTTTCCGAAGTTCTGGGAACTGTGGGATGATCCTGAGCCCCCCACTGGTGCCCCTATGTACCAGGAATGTGATAGCCAGAACTCCCCTGAGAGTGGTGAGGACTCTCCGGAATTTCCCTTATCAGTATTGGCAGGGGAGACTCAAGAAACTGGAGAGGAGCCCACCTCCTCAGACGAAAACCTACCGTCTGTGGAGTTTTCTGATCTTGAGGTTCACAGGGAAAACTTTGCCACAGAACAGTTGAAAGACCCCGCCCTAATAAAGGCACGGGAAAACGTAGTGAAAATAGATGGCGAGTTAGTGAACCCAGATAATACCTGCACTTACCCATACTTCAGCGTAGAGAAGGACCTACTGTATCGGGTGGCAAAAAGGGCAGAAGAAACCGTTGAGCAGCTTGTGGTGCCCAAACCTTACAGGAAGTTGGTGTTGGAGTTGGCCCATGGGCACATTCTTGGAGGTCATCTGGGGACAGAGAAAACCCGAGAGAGGGTATTACAGAGATTCTATTGGCCGGGGGTGATGAAGGACATAGAAAATTATTGTTCCTCCTGCCCTGTGTGTCAGAGGTCGGCCCCGATGCCACATTTCCGTAGCCCGCTGGTCCCTCTACCCATCATTGAGGTCCCGTTTGAGAGGATCGCCATGGATTTGGTAGGTCCTATAATCAAGTCCGCTAGGGGGCACCAGTACATATTAGTCATAATGGACTATGCCACCCGTTATCCAGAAGCGATCCCTCTCCGAAATACCTCGGCCAAAACCATAGCCAAAGAGCTGTCTCTTGTGTTTAGCCGGGTGGGTATTTGTAAAGAACTGCTTACGGACCAAGGTACACCCTTTATGTCCCGGGTTATGAAGGAGCTGTGTAAATTGTTCAAAGTGACGCAATTACGTACATCTGTGTATCACCCCCAAACCGATGGGCTGGTTGAAAGATTCAACAAAACCCTAAAACAAATGTTGAAGAAAGTGGTGGATAGAGATGGAAAGGATTGGGACTGTCTACTTCCTTATCTGATGTTTGCTATTAGGGAGGTGCCCCAATCCTCTACGGGATTCTCCCCCTTTGAGTTACTGTATGGGAGACACCCAAGAGGGCTGTTGGATATTGCCAAGGAAACTTGGGAAAGTGAGAGTTCTCCCCACAGGAGTGTGATTGAGCATGTCGCCCTGATGCAAGACCGAATTGCACAGGTAATGCCCATCGTGAAGGAACATTTGGCCCAAGCGCAGTTAGCACAGCAGAGAGTGTACAACCGTGGAGCCAAGACCCGTACCTTTTCCCCGGGGGATAGGATACTGGTACTTGTCCCTACGGTTGAAAGTAAATTCCTTGCCAAATGGCAAGGCCCCTACGAGATAATGGAAAAAGTGAGCGAAGTGAATTACAAGGTCAGACAACCAGGAAGGCGAAAGCCCGAACAGATCTATCACGTTAATCTGTTGAAAGCCTGGAGGGATAGAGAGTCCCTAGTCGCAGACACTTGGTCACCAGCTCAAACTGGTTGCGTGATTCCTGAGGTTGGAATAGCAGCCACCTTGTCACAACCCCAACAACAGGAGGTTAAGGAGTTTGTGCTTCGCAACAAGGAGGTATTCTCTGAGCTGCCGGGACAAACATCTGGGGTAGAGCATGACATCATTACCCCGCCCGGTGAAAGGGTGAAGTTAAAACCCTATCGGATCCCAGAGGCAATACGGGAGGAAGTACAGAAAATGCTGAACTTAGGGGTGATAGAGGAGTCCCAAAGTGATTGGTCTAGTCCCATTGTGTTGGTGCCTAAACCGGATGGGAGCTGGCGATTTTGTAACGATTTTCGTCAGTTGAACAAAGTTACAAAATTTGACACCTACCCCATGCCACGTATAGATGAGTTGATCGACCGGCTGGGAACAGCCCGATACATGACGACTCTTGACCTCACAAAAGGGTATTGGCAAATCCCCCTGGCCAAATTGGCCAAAGAGAAAACCGCATTTGTAACCCCAGACGGGGCGTTCCAATATAAGAGAATGCCGTTCGGGTTACAGAATGCGCCGGCCACATTCCAGCGGAAAATGGACCAGATGCTGAGGCCCCATCGGAAGTATGCTGCGGCTTACCTGGATGACGTAATTATCCATAGCACAGATTGGGCCACACATCTGCCAAAAGTGCAAGCAGTCCTGGACTCTGTTCGGGAAGCGGGGTTTACGGCTAACCCCAAGAAGTGTACCATTGGGCAGGAGGAGGCCAAATATCTTGGGTACACCATTGGGAGGGGAGTAATAAAACCCCAACTCAACAAAGTCGAGGCCATCCAGAGTTGGCCACGTCCCAACAGCAAGAAGCAGGTACGAGCCTTTCTGGGAATCGCTGGGTATTATCGGCGATTCATTCCCCACTTTGCTTCTAAGGCTGTGCCCCTAACCAACCTAACGAAGGGGAAAGGGTCGGTCATGATTAAATGGACCCCCGAGGCTGAGGCAGCATTCCAATTCTTGAAACAAGCCTTATGTAGCCAGCCAGTGTTGTACTCACCAGACTTCTCTAAAGACTTTGTCGTACAAAGTGATGCATCAGATGTGGGGTTAGGAGCAGTATTGTCCCAGGTCTGGAACGGGGAAGAGCACCCAGTCATTTACCTCAGCAGGAAGTTGAAGTCCCATGAGGTAAATTACGCCACCGTTGAAAAGGAGTGTTTAGCGGTGAAGTGGGCTCTAGATTCCCTTCGGTACTATCTGCTAGGTAGGCACTTTGACATGGTTACGGATCACGCTCCGTTAAAGTGGATGGCTCAAAACAAGGAAACAAATAGAAGAGTGAATAGGTGGTTCCTGGCCCTCCAGGAATTCAACTTCACAGTAAAGCATCGCCCTGGCGTTCAAATGGGGAATGTGGATGCTTTGTCTCGAGTACATGAATGCCTGATTGCTGGTGTTCCAACCCCGAGGTTAAAACAAGAGGGGGGGGTATGTGACAGCAGGAAGGTAAAGTCACCTGGTTGCATCCAGGGGGGTAGATATATTTCGCCCAGGATCAGGCTTTACGCCGACTTATACAACTAGGTGGAGAGTTGTATAAGCCCAGCAAAGGCTAGTGGGCTCATGGATGACTCATACCTCTAGGGAGAGTGCTGGGCGTCGTGCAGACAGGGAGTTGATGAGACCAGCTGAAGCTTGTCAGCTCATTTAGGCCTCTATAAAAACTCCCAGATTCATTAGATGTTAGCTCATGCCTGGACCCAGACCTGTGTGGACTGTCTAGGGAGAGTGAACCCCTGTGCGGTGAGACAAAGCCTGTGTGGCTATTTGCTTGGACATTTAAAACCAGGGACTTAGGGACTAGGACAGCACTAGGCTGATCCCAGTTGTTAGTTAGGAAACCTGTATGTTTAGTCAGAGGTCAAGTTGACCAGGATTTATTTTGTTTATGTTTCTTTTGGCTTTGCTGTGTTTTGTCACTGTAAATAGAAAATAAACCGCACCTTTTTTTTTTGAAAACCACAACCTCCGTTTGCTGGGCCTGTTTTTGTGTGGGGAGCCCATCCCGGGGGTCACACACACCCGCTGCCGAGCTAACCCCCTCACAATATATATATATATATCTCTTTCATAGCTTTAAATGACTCTGCAGGGCCCTGCAAGAGTCAATGTGTATCATATACAGGTTCTACAATAGCCTAATGTCTACTTCCTATGGATAAACAATCTCACGCTCGCAGGCTCCCCCTAGTGGGCAATATCACCCTGTGTCCCGTCAATGTTAGTTCCAGTCAGGCCTGACTAAGATTTCTGTACGAGTTCCTCAATGGTGGGAGTCTTCGCTAGCAAAACATTGGTGCACTTTATAATTGTAATCCAAAGGAGATTAAAGATGTAAGCTAAACTCCTGCAATGCTTTTGGGAGTTAAACTCTCAGTCAGTATAATGCCAACTTTAACTACGCAGCTACCATGCGCTGCGCTATGTCCTAGTGTAGGTGCGGCTCACTATTCGGATTATGGTGAGCCTTAAAAAGTCATAGGCCTAACAACCAGTTGTAGATTCTGGGCAGGTGCCCGCTCACCCAAACAGGCCTAGTCCGCCTGACACCATCCGTTGTCGGTACCCCGATCCGCGACCTCTCCGCAACGCACAGTCTCCGGTCCCTCTCGCAGCCGCCGTAGATGTCGGTTGGTGGATGACCCCGGTATCTGAGAAGCGCGAGCTGGTCACACGGAAAGAGATCCCTCTCTGGCTTGATGATCCTCCGCGAAAACTACAGGCCCAGGCTTTGGGCCTAGTCGCTCCGGCAGCAGGCCTCACACAGACTTCCTGCTTGGTTGAGGGCGAAGTCCAGAGAGACCGAGCGTGGCCCCTCCCTTCCTTTATGTAACCTCCCCCAGCAGACTGTGCGGTGGCTGTAATGCATTCTGGGAGTACAGCTGCACTGTGGGTACCATATTCTATTAGGTATCCATGGCAACGGAGTCTCTCTCTCCCTGTACCATAAGTTCCACACGCATTACTGAACATAAGTAAACAATAGTCTATAAAGTTGTAACTGGAACATAGAAGGAAGTTTGGGGTGTACACACATAACAATAGTCCATAACAGTAGAACCCCGCTACGTAACATAATTTTTTTTTTTTTAATTGGCAAGAAAAAATACAATAATAATAATGTCTCGCCCCCCCCCCCCCCATATACGGTTACATACCGTGTCAGGCTTCTGAAAGCTAAGGAGTGTAGTTTCCCTCAACCCTCAACAATGAGAGTCTCTCCCTCCTCTGAGCTGATGAAGAGGTTCCAGTGGGACCATATCTCTCTATATTTCTCTTGTTTCTGCCTTCCTGTCCACACCAGGTTCTCTAATCGGTTCAGCTCTTCCACCTTCCTAAGCCACATACCAACCAAAGGTGGTTGTGTCTTTTTCCATCTGAGCGGGATACAGGATCTTGCTGCATTCAAGAGATGACACACAATAGAGTTCTTATATGTCTTAACTGGTGTTTTTTGGTCATGCAACAGAAAAAAGGTTGGGTCCTCCGGGACCAAATAGTCACGAAATTTTTGAGTGATCGTTTGTACCTCGCTCCAGTAACTCTTAATTTCGTTACATGACCAAAAAATGTGTAATAGTGTCCCACATTCCTTCTGGTAACGCCAGCATCTATCTGAGATGTCTGAAAAATATCTATGAAGCAGGGCCAAAGTTCGGTACCACTGAGACAGGATCTTATAATTTGTTTCTTGTATTTTTTTACATATTGAAGATTCAAAAATTGAGCATATTATCCCATTACCCTGCTCTTCAGAGAAGTTTCTGTCTAGATCCTGCTCCCACTTTCGAAAAAATGGCAACTGGAAATCACCCCGGGGAGCTTCCAGCAAAGAATACATCTTTGAGATTGTGTGGGGTAGAAATCCTATCCACATAGTATTCTTCGTAAGAAAGTAAGTTTCGATTATAGCTATCCGGGGTGTTTAAGGAGCATAAAAAATGTCTAAGCTGGGCCGCTCACTAAAAGTCCAGTTGAAAACGTCCGTTACCAGGAGTTGACAGCTGGAATGTAGGCCATTTTCCTGATATCACAAAGTGCGACAGCTGATATATGCCCTGTTTCATCAAAGCTTCAAAAGTTCCCTGGTATATGCCCGATTCAAATTGTGGGTTTCCCAAAATAGGGAATAATGGAGAATCTAATGATGAAAGTCTACCCCTGGAAAAAAGCCCTGCGCATTGACGCAATGTAGGTCCTATCAATGGATGTCTTTTAATATAGGGTGGGAGCTCTCTGTAACACCAGGGTGCTCTTTGAAGCAATACATTGCTCTGTTCCTGCTCCAGGCTCGGGCCATATTTTTAGGTCTCCATGTCGGCACCAATTAATCAAACGTCCTAAATGTACTACCTGACAGTGGAGGTTGCGTTCATAAAGGGCGCAGGAGCGCCCCCCCTCTCTCCTGCACCTGTCTATCACCATAGATAAATTCATGCATTGCATAAATCTATCTATGGTTGCCGCAGCTGCCCCCTATTCAGGTGTCTGGCCCCTTGTCGGGCGCCGGGCATCTGAATTACAGTGGCGGGGGTGTTTTTGGAAGCGCCTGATTAGAGCCGTTGGCTCTAATAGGCGTCCTGATTAGAGCCATAGGCTTCCAAATTGGTAAATAGCGGGCGCAATGCTGTGCGTTCGCTATTTACACAGTGTTGTGTTAGGGAAGCAAATAAATCGCTTTCCTAACACTGACCCGCCTCTCAGCCAATCAGGATGCTCGGGTTTGGTTACCTGTCACCTGATTGGCTGAAGTGACAAGCACTGTGATTGGATACCTATCAGGTGTCCAATCATAGCAGAGGACAGAAAGAGGACGGGAGAAGACATCGTGGACTCTGGAGCGTAGAGAACAGCGCCGTGATCCGAAACAGGTAAGTGCCGGGCGGGGGGGGGCACACTGGCAGCATTTGGGGCACAGTAGCGGCAATTGATGGGCACACTGGCAGCAATTGATGGGGCATTGTAGCGGCAATTGATGGGGCACAGTAGCGGCAACTGGTGGGGCACAGTAGCGGCAGTTGATGGGGCACATTAGCGCCAGTTGATGGGCACAGTGGCAGCAATTGATGGGGCACAGTGGCAGCAATTGATGGGGCACAGTGGCAGCAATTGATGGGGCACAGTAGCGCCAATTGATGGGGCCCAGTAGCAGCAATTGATGGGCACACTGGCAGCAATTGATGGGCACACTGGCAGCAATTGATGGGGCACAGTGGCAGCAATTGATGGAGCACACTGGCAGCAATTGATGGGCACAGTAGCGGCAATTGATGGGCACAGTGGTAGCAATTGATGGGTACAGAAGCTGCGTTTGATGGCACAGTGGTGGCAATTTATGGGTACAATGGCTGCGCTTGATGGACACAGTGGCTGCGTTTGATGGGCACAGTGGCTGCGCTTGATGAGCACAGTGGCTGCGTTTGATGGGCACAGTGGCTGCGTTTGATGGGTACAGTAGCTGCGTTTGGCACAGTGGCGGCAATTTATGGGTACAGTGGCTGCGTTTGATGGCACAGTGGCTGCGTTTGATGGGCACAGTGGGTGCGCTTGATGGGCACAGTGGCTGCGTTTGATGGGCACAGTGGCTGCGTTTTATGAGCACAGTGCCTGCAATTGATGGGGGTTTTTTTTCAGTTTGTTTGCGCCCCCCCAAAAAAATTTGAGCACCAGCCACCACTGCTGCCTGATAGTACTTATATACAGGGATGAGCCGAACACCCCCCTGTTCGGTTCGCACCAGAACCTGCGAACAGACAAAATGTTCGTGTAAACTTTAGAACCCTATTAAATACAATGGACTCGAACGTTCGAAATCTAAAGTGTTAATTATAAAGGCTTATATGCAAGTTATTGTCCTAAAAAGTGTTTGGGGACCCGGGTCCTGCCCCAGGGAACATGTATCAATGCAAAAAGAAGTTTTAAAAACGGCCGTTTTTTCGGGAGCAGTGATTTTAATAATGCTTAAAATGAAAAAATAAAAGTGAAATATTCCTTTAAATTTCATACCTGGGGGGTGTGTATGATATGCATGTAAAGTGACGCATGTTTCCCGTGCTTAGAACTGTCCCTGCAAAAAATTTCATTTTTGAAAGAAAAAAATGCATTTAAAACTGACTCGCGGCTATTAATGAATTGTCGGCTCCTGGCAATACATACAAAAGTCATTGATAAAAAATAAAAAAAAGCGTGGGGGTTCCCCAGAATTCAATTATCAGGCTCTTCAGGTCTGGAATGGATATTAAGGGGAACCCCGCCGCAAATTTAAAAAAAAATTGACGTGGGGTTCCCCCAAATATCCATTCCAGGCCCTTCAGATCTGGCATGGATTTTAAGGGGAACTCCACCCCAAATTTAAAAAAAAAATGGCGAGGAGTCCCCCTAAAAATCCATACCAGACCCCTTATCCGAGCACGCAACCTGGCCGGCCGCAGGGGAAAAGGGGGGGACGAGAGAGCGGCTATGTAAATTTAAATTACACAGTGAAGGAAGTTCCCCGCTCAAGCCAATGACGTAGGCGGGTCCGACATACCGAGGGGGCGGACCTGATGGGGAACTGCTCTCACTTTGGTTATACATGTATAGACCCGCCCCTTCTCATGTTCCGCATCTGGTCCGCTGAGCGGACCTGATGGGGAACTTTAGAAGGGGCGGGTCTATACATTTAAAATACTGAGAGGGAGTTCCCCATCAGGTCCGCTCAGGCACAACCAATGAAGGACAGCGCTGGACATCGGGATCGCCGCGGGACACTGGATTTCACCGTTGGAATGTTTTTTGTTTTTTTTTTTTAAATAAAGGACTTTTTCAAGGTGTTTGTGTGTTTTTTTAAACATTTTTTTACGCTTTCTTCGTGAAATGGTAGGGGTACAATGTACCCCTTACCAATTCACATAGGGGGGGCCGGGATCTGGGGGTCCCCTTTGTTAAAGGGGTCTTCCAGATTCCGATAAGCCCCCCGCCCGCAGACCCCCACAACCACCGGGCAAGGGTTGTGGGGATGAGGCCCTTGTCCCCATCAACATGGGGACATCCTCCCCATGTTGAGGGCATGTGGCTTGGTACGGTTCAGGAGGGAGGGGGGCCGCTCTCTCGTCCCCCCCTTTTCCCCTGCGGCCGGCCAGGTTGCGTGCTCGGATAAGGGGTCTGGTATGGATTTTTAGGGGGACTCCACGCCATTTTTTTAAAAAATTTGGGGTGGAGTTCCCCTTAAAATCCATGCCAGATCTGAAGGGCCTGGAATGGATATTTGGGGGAACCCCACGTCAATTTTTTTTTTAATTTGCGGCGGGGTTCCCCTTAATATCCATTCCAGACCTGAAGGGCCTGGTAATTGAATTCTGGGGAACCCCCACGCTTTTTTTTTTTTTTTTATCAATGACTTTTGTATGTATTGCCGGGAGCCGACAATTCATTAATAGCCGCGAATGAGTTTTAAATTCATTTTTTTCTTTCAAAAATGACATTTTTTGCAGGGACAGTTCTAAGCACGGGAAACATGCGCCACTTTACATGCATATCATACACACCCCCCAGGTATGAAATTTAAAGGAATATTTCACTTTTATTTTTTCATTTTAAGCATTATTAAAATCACTGCTCCCGAAAAAACGGCCGTTTTTAAAACTTCTTTTTGCATTGATACATGTCCCCTGGGGCAGGACCCCGGTCCCCAAACACTTTTTAGGACAATAACTTGCATATAAGCCTTTATAATTAGCACTTTAGATTTCTCCCATAGATTTTTCGAATTTGCCGCGAACACCCCAATTTGTTCGCTGTTCGGCGAACGGGCGAACAGGCAATGTTCGAGTCGAACATGAGTTCGACTCGAACTCGAAGCTCATCCCTACTTATATATATCTGGTTCCGCAGTATTGTTTGGGGAGGGTCAGTAGAAGTCTATTAATCCTTGGTTTTTTATGTTTCAATGATGTTTATTAAAGATTTTTCAAGTAAGACAAAAATATCTCTGCTAATACTTGTACAGTGATAAAAACCAATAGGTCAATTAGCATAACATAGTTCACTCCTGCCTTATCAACATTGGCCAATAATTCCCCAATATGGGCACCAGATATCTAAAGCATCTCAACAGGTAATGTGCAAGTCTCCCAAGACATGGGCCTACTAGCTTTCATATGTCATCGGCCCATACAGTGCCCCACCCACCGGGAAGAGCCCGCCCCCACCCAACTATCGGGGGGGGGGCGACTCTCCCCCCGCGTGAGCGAACCCCCAGAGGGCCATACTATCTATGGTCCACAACACATGAGCCCAGTAAAAAACTTATACTGTAACATTGAAGTCACCACTTGAACGTAAGAACATTAGGGGGGAAAGACCGAAGAAATGGGGGTGAGAAAAAAAATAGGAAAGAAGAAAAGGAAAAGAGAAAAAGAAAAGGAGGGTTGGGAGGGGAGGATCGGGGAGGGGGAATATGGAGGAGCTGCGGTCCAGCGCCCAGGTGCCCAGTTTACGAGAACGTAGCTAGGCAGCAAGCGTCCTTGGGTCATTGGTAAGATAAGCCAGCCACGGGTCCCAAACTTTGTGAAATAACTTCATCTTGTCATGGACCAGGGCTGTCAATCTTTCGTTCAACATCAGCCAGGATAATCCTCGGTTTTTTATATGCCCAAATTAATTTGGTAAATAATGTATGTATCTGTTTAAAATACTGTACAGATATATTGATAGGTAAAGCCTGGAGCAGATACAGGAACTTTGGTAAGATGTTCATTTTTATAATGCTGGACCTCCCAAACCAAGAGTGAAACCCCCTTTGCCATTTCTCCAAAAGTGTCCGCACTTTACATAAAAGTGGTGGAAAGTTTAAGTCAAATGTGCGTGTAAGGTCTACTGGGATCATAGTTCCCAGGTATTTCAGTGCTTAATATGTCCATTTAAAATTATAGCTAGATTTTATTGCGTTTATCAAAGTATTAGGAACGGCTATTCCCATTACCTCTGACTTGGTAGAGTTAATCTTAAAATATGATAAACAACCATGTTTCTCTATTTCCTGAAAAAGATTAGGGAGGGATATCATTGGGTTTACTAGTGAAAAAAGCATGTCATCTGCGTATACTGATATCTTATGTTGAACACTGCCTACTTTCACTCCTTGTATATCTGGGTTTGCCCGAATCTTACATAAAAGAGCAAAAAGTATAGGTGAAAAGGGGCACCCCTGCCTAGTCCCATTGATAACCGTAAATGGGTGGGATTTACCTTAACCTGTGCGGATGGGAGTGTGTATACAGTATACTCCTAATTAGTGATGAGCCGAACACCCCCGGGTTCGGTTCGCACCAGAACCCGCGAACGGACCGAAAGTTCGTACGAACATTAGAACCCTATTAAATACAATGGATGCGAACGTTCGAATTCTAAAGTGCTAATTATAACGACTATTATGCATGTTATTGTCCTAAAAAGGGTTTGGGAACCCGGGTTCTGCACCAGGGGACATGTATCAATGCAAAAAGAAGTTTTAAAAACGGTCGTTTTTCGGGAGCAGTCATTTTAATGATGCATAAAGTGAAAAAAAAAAAGTCAAATATTCCTTTAAATATCGTACCTGGGGGGTGTCTAAAGTATGCCTGTGAAGTGCCACGTGTTTCCCGTGTTTAGAACTGTCCCTGCACAAAATGACACTTCTAAAGGAAAAAAAAGCCATTTAAAACTGCTTGCGGCTTTAATGTAATGTCTGGTCCCGGTAATATGGATGAAAATCTTTAAGAAAAATGGCATAGCTACCCCATGACCCCCCCCCCCCCCCTACCCCAGCCCATTACCAGCCCCTTTGGGTCTTGTATGGATATTAAGGGGAACACCGCACACAAAATAAAAAAGGCCCTATATACTCTGAACAGCCGTATACAGGCGGTGCATACAAGACAGGGTCTGTAGGTTTGTTCTTATGTAGAATGTGTTTGTAATTTTGAACAGGTACATTGTTTAAGTGTAGCTCCAGCCCAAAAATCTATTTTTAAACTTTTTGGAAAACATAGGTAAGGGTTATCACCCCTGTAACATTTGTTTTGCTGTCTGTGCCCCTGTTCAGAACATTTCACCTCACTTTCCGTCCCAATGACAACTGTTTTTGAAATGTGGTGTTTTTCTTGAAACAAGGATTGGTGATAAAGCATCAGTACAGAGGAGACACCTTTCTCCCATATTAATTCTTACAGGAGAGAATTTTCCTTCCATGGGGTAGATTTCCTCTCACTTCCTGTTGTCTTCTTGCATTTGCAAGTAGGAGTCGTTTGTAAGTTGGATGTTTGAAAGTAGGGACCTGCCGTATATACTCTGCAGAAATAGGCCCCTTAGTTGTTGGTGTTGGCACAACACTGTAAGCACTCACAGTTACTCTTGGTTGGTGCTGGAACGCCCTGCTGTCAACTATTATATCAGGAATTGTAATTACATATAATTGTTGAACAGTGGTAGTAAAAATTGGGCCTTTGATGGTGGTGCTGGTGCCACAACACTGTAAGCCCTGACAGTTACTCTTGGTGGGTGCAGCAATGGGCCCTGCTGTGAATTATTAGATCAAGAATTGTAATTGCATGCCCCTGTTGAACAGGGGCTGAAAAATTGGGCCTTTCGTGGTGGTGGTGGTGGTGTTGCCACAACACTGTAAGCCCTCAGAGTTACTCTTGGTGGGTGCAGGAATGGGCCCTGCTGTGAATTATTAGATCAAGAATTGTAATTACATGCCCCTTTTGAACAGGGGCTGAAAAATTGGGCCTTTCGTGGTGGTGGTGGTGGTGGCGTTGCCACAACACTGTAACCCCTCAGAGTTACTCTTGGTGGGTGCAGCAATGGGCCCTGCTGTGAATTATTAGATCAAGAATTGTAATTACATGCCCCTGTTGAACAGGGGCTGAAAAATTGGGCCTTAGGCACTGGTGGCACAACACTGCAACCCCTCACAGATACTGTACTTGGAGCACAGCAATGAGCCCTGTTGCAAAGTATTGCTTCAAAAATTGTAATGACACGCCCCTGTTAAACAGGGGCTGAAAAATTGGGCCTTAGGCACTGGTGGCACAACACTCCAACCCCTCACAGATACTGTACTTGGAGCACAGCAATGAGCCCTGTTGCAAAGTATTGCTTCAAAAATTGTAATTACACGCCCCTGTTAAACAGGGGCTGAAAAATTGGGCCTTAGCCACTGGTGGCGGCACCCATAAACAAAAATGATCTTCCAAGCTATCATCATCAATCGTATCATTGAGGACTCGGAGGAGGAGGATAGCCAGTCAACATAACAGCACAGGCACTCAGCATCAGCATCAGTCTTGAAGGGATGTGACATGTTAAAATCAATTAGTCTGTTATATCAGCATCAGGTGTGTGGTAGCTGGTGGTGATCCAAGACTGGTTCATCTTGATGAAAGTCAGTCGATCAACCGAGTCGGTGGACAGGCGCACCCTGTGATCCGTGACAAATCCTCCAGCAGCACTGAATGTGCGTTCCGAAAGAACGCTGGATGCAGGACAGGCCAGTAGCTCAATTGCATACTGTGCAAGCTCTGGCCAGTGATCCATCCTCAAGACCCAGTAAGCCAGAGGATTTTCGGTGGGGAAGGTGTCCAAGTCTGACCTTGCCCCTAGATATTCCTCCACCATGTTTATCAGACGCTGGCGATGGTTGCTGGAACCGATCATACTTTGGGGCTGCGGACTAAAGAATTGTCTGAACGCATCGGTCAGACGGCCACCTTCCCCACCGCTCCTTCTTTGACTGGCCGAAGCCTCAGCAACTCGTTGTCCAGGACCAGGAGTTTGTAACCTCCCAGTCTCTGGGAACGCGTTGCACAGACCTTTCTGCAAGGCCTCCCGGAGTTGTCTCATCCTCTGCTCCCTCTGCGACGGTAACATAAGGTCCGCAACCTTACCCTTGTACCGTGGATCAAGGAGAGTGGCCAGCCAGTAATGGTCCCTCTCCTTGATCCGAAGAATACGAGGATCCTTCCGCAGACTTTGCAGGATCAGGGAGGCCATGCAGCGTAGGTTAGCTGAGGCATTCGGTCCGGAGTCCTCTGGGTCACTAAGGACGACATGATCCGCAGCCACCTCCTCCCAGCCACGTACAAGTCCACTGGTTTCTTGGGACTGTAAATCATCCCTAAAAGACTGCTGCTGATGATGCTGAGTGCCAGCCTCCACCTCCATGCTGACACAATCCTCCTCCTCCTCCTCCTCCTCCTCCTCCTCTTCCTGTGCGATGGGTGGGACAGAAGGAACACTGTCTGGGTAAAGGGGGCCTTGAGAGGCAAGGAAGTCCTCCTCTTCCTGCCTCTGTTCTGCCTCAAGTGCCCTGTCCATTATTCCACGCAGCGTGTGCTCCAACAGGTGGACAAGAGGTACAGCGTCACTGATGCATGCACTGTCACTGCTCACCATCCTCGTGGCCTCCTCAAATGGTGCCAGGACAGTGCATGCATCCCTGATCATGCCCCACTGGCGTGGAGAAAAAAAACCAAGCTCCCCTGACCCTGTCCTGGTGCCGTAGTCGCACAGGTACTCATTGATGGCCCTCTGCTGCGTGTGCAGCCGCTGCAGCATGGCCAACGTTGAGTTCCACCTGGTGGGCATGTCACATATAAGGCGGTTCTTGGGCAGGTTCAACTCCTTTTGCAGCTCAGCCAGGCGAGCACTGGCATTATAAGATCTGCGGAAATGCACACAGACTTTCCTGGCCTGCTTCAGGACATCCTGTAAGCTCGGGTACCTGCCCAAGAACCGCTGCACCACCAGGTTAAGGACGTGAGCCACACAGGGCACATGGGTCAGTTGTCCCTGTCGGAGGGCGGAGAGGAGGTTGGTGCCATTGTCGCAAACCACCATTCCTGGCTTAAGCTGGCGTGAAGTCAACCACCTCTCGGCCTGGCCCTGCAGAGCAGACAGGACCTCTGCCCCAGTGTGGCTTCTGTCCCCCAAACACACCAGCGCAAGCACGGCATGGCATCTTTTTGCCTGCGTACTTGCGTAGCCCCTTGAACGGCTACGGAGCACCGCTGGTTCAGAGGACAAAGCACAGGAAGAGGCCATGGAGGAAGAAGAAGAGGAGGGGGTGGAGGAGAGAGGTGTGTCACAACCAGTAGTAGCATTTTGGAGGCGTGGCGGTGGAACAACCTCCAACACTACTGCACCTTGTCCTGCATCCTTCCCAGCTGCCAAAAGAGTGACCCAATGGGCCGTGAAAGAAAGGTAACGTCCCTGTCCATGCCTGCTGGACCATGAGTCAGCGGTAATATGCACCTTACCGCTGACCGCCCTGTCCAGCGAGGCCAAGACATTGCCTTCCACATGCCGGTAGAGAGCCGGAATAGCCTTCCGTGAGAAAAAGTGGCGTTTGGGAACCTGCCACTGAGGAACCGCACATTGCACAAACTCACGGAAGGGGGCCGAGTCTACCAACTGAAAAGGCAGCAGTTGAAGCGCTAGCAATTTAGCCAAGCTAGCATTCAACCGCTGGGCATGTGGATGGCTGGGAGTGAACTTCTTTCGACGGTCCAGCAGCTGGGGCAGGGAAATTTGCCTGCTAGAATCGGACGTCGGTGTACTGCTAGCAGAGTGGCCGCAACTACTTGGCTGTGACACACCTAATTCTACACCTTCATTCCTATCAGTGCATGTTTCAGACAGGACTGAAGTTATAGTGGGGTTGGAGATCCCAGCTGATGCGGTGCAAGGAGAGGTCCGCTTTGTTCTTTGGTGTGGGTCTTTGAGGTAGGCTTGCCAACGAGCTGCATGGCAGGTCAACATATGTCTGGTCAGGCATGTGGTACCCAAGCGGCTGATGTTTTGGCCACGCGATATACGCTTGAGACATATGTTGCAAACAGCAGCTGTGCGATCTGATGCACTAGCCTCAAAAAAGGCCCACACCAAAGAACTTTTTGAATGACGGGCAGAGGCAGCGCCCTGCACAGGCGGAGCTCTGCGGTGTGATTCCGTCGATGTACTGCCCTTACGCTGGCCACCAAAGGGCATCCTGCCTCGTTGGAGATGTGCCTCCTCCTCATCCTCCTCCTCCTCCTCTCTCCTATTAGGCACCCACGTGGAGTCAGTGACCTCATCATCCCCTCCCTCCTCATCACTGGAGCCAATCTGGCAGTATGCTGCAGCTGCTGGAACATGACTGCCAGATTGGTGTCCTTCTTGAGCATCCCCTCTGTCTGCTCTCACGCTACTGCCTTCCTGTAGCTGGGTTTCATCATCAGACCCTTCGAAACGCTGGGCATCCTCCTGGAGCATGTACCCAACACTGTGCTCAAACAGTTCGGGGGACTCCTCAGGAGGAGGACATGGTGGGTCTAGGGAAGGAGTGACTGATGATGAGTCTGACATTGATACCAGGGAAGAGGACGCTTTGGCAGCTGCTTTGCCAGTACCCTGAGCCTGGGTGAGAGAGGATGAGGAGGAGGAGGGCTTGGTCATCCACTCTACCAAGTCTTCGGCATGATGTGGCTCAACATGTCCAGCTGCCGAAAAGAAGGACAAGCGTGTCCCATGGCCATGTGCTGATGACAATGCACCGCGTCCACGACCAGCACTGTTGCCCCCAGACACAGAGCCTGCTTGCCCTCTTTTATTGCCTCCTGACTGTCTGCCTCTCCTTGTTTGCCTTCCAGACATTCTAATGGATGGCCTGCAGGGAGATGGGAAAAAAGCAATAAGGGCTACCTTCAGGTGTCCTTCTCTGTCCCTTTACTTAAGGATTTCTAAATATGGTTGAGGATGATTGCTTTCGCACAGAATAGCACAACGACAATTTCCCTGACTGTCCAAAAAACAAGGATTTCAAAGATGGTTGATGAGGAATGCTTTAGCACACTATAGCACAAGGAGAATTTCCCTCACTGTCCTTCCCTGTCCCTACAAACAAGGATTAGCACAGTAAAACACACTGACACTCTCCCTACCTATAGTTTTCTGTCCCTATAAAAAATGTTTTTTTAAAGATGGTTGATGATGAATGCTTTAGCACAGTATAGCACAATGAGAATTTCCCTCACTGTCCTTCCCTGTCCCTACAAACAAGGATTAGCACAGTAAAACACACTGACACTCTCCCTACCTATAGTTTTCTGTCCCTATAAAAAAATGTTTTTTTAAAGATGGTTGATGATGAATGCTTTAGCACAGTATAGCACAATGAGAATTTCCCTCACTGTCCTTCCCTGTCCCTACAAACAAGGATTAGCACAGTAAAACACACTGACACTCTCCCTACCTATAGTTTTCTGTCCCTATAAAAATGTTTTTTTTAAAGATGGTTGATGATGAATGCTTTAGCACAGTATAGCACAATGAGAATTTCCCTCACTGTCCTTCCCTGTCCCTACAAACAAGGATTAGCACAGTAAAACACACTGACACTCTCCCTACCTATAGTTTTCTGTCCCTATAAAAAATGTTTTTTTAAAGATGGTTGATGATGAATGCTTTAGCACAGTATAGCACAATGAGAATTTCCCTCACTGTCCTTCCCTGTCCCTACAAACAAGGATTAGCACAGTAAAACACACTGACACTCTCCCTACCTATAGTTTTCTGTCCCTATAAAAAATGTTTTTTTAAAGATGGTTGATGATGAATGCTTTAGCACAGTATAGCACAATGAGAATTTCCCTCACTGTCCTTCCCTGTCCCTACAAACAAGGATTAGCACAGTAAAACACACTGACACTCTCCCTACCTATAGTTTTCTGTCCCTATAAAAAATGTTTTTTTAAAGATGGTTGATGATGAATGCTTTAGCACAGTATAGCACAATGAGAATTTCCCTCACTGTCCTTCCCTGTCCCTACAAACAATGATTAGCACAGTAAAACACACTGACACTCTCCCTACCTATAGTTTTCTGTCCCTATAAAAAATGTTTTTTTAAAGATGGTTGATGATGAATGCTTTAGCACAGTATAGCACAATGAGAATTTCCCTCACTGTCCTTCCCTGTCCCTACAAACAAGGATTAGCACAGTAAAACACACTGACACTCTCCCTACCTATAGTTTTCTGTCCCTATAAAAAATGTTTTTTTAAAGATGGTTGATGATGAATGCTTTAGCACAGTATAGCACAATGAGAATTTCCCTCACTGTCCTTCCCTGTCCCTACAAACAAGGATTAGCACAGTAAAACACACTGACACTCTCCCTACCTATAGTTTTCTGTCCCTATAAAAAATGTTTTTTTAAAGATGGTTGATGATGAATGCTTTAGCACAGTATAGCACAATGAGAATTTCCCTCACTGTCCTTCCCTGTCCCTACAAACAAGGATTAGCACAGTAAAACACACTGACACTCTCCCTACCTATAGTTTTCTGTCCCTATAAAAAATGTTTTTTTAAAGATGGTTGATGATGAATGCTTTAGCACAGTATAGCACAATGAGAATTTCCCTCACTGTCCTTCCCTGTCCCTACAAACAAGGATTAGCACAGTAAAACACACTGACACTCTCCCTACCTATAGTTTTCTGTCCCTATAAAAAATGTTTTTTTAAAGATGGTTGATGATGAATGCTTTAGCACAGTATAGCACAATGAGAATTTCCCTCACTGTCCTTCCCTGTCCCTAGAAACAAGGATTAGCACAGTAAAACACACTGACACTCTCCCTACCTATCCTTCTCTTTCCCTAAACTAAAGGAATCCAGGTTAAGCAAGAAAAAAAAATGTCACTGTCCCTGCCTATGCTTCTCTTTCCCTGCTCCGGAATACACTACACTAGGCCGCCGTGCTGGCGGCCTTTTATAGTGTGGGGCGTGTACTAAACACCCTCAGCAATAATTGGCCACAGGCATCCTGCCTGTGGCCAATCATTGCTCTCCTCGCAGCCGGCACTGTGATTGGCCAAGCATGCGGGGTCACAGTGCATGCTTGGCCAATCACAGCGCCTGGATGACACTGCGATGGCGTAGTGCATTGTGGGCCGCGAATTAGGCGCGAACGGCCCAAATCGTTCGTTGTTCGGCGAACGATCGAACAGCCGATGTTCGAGTCGAACGTATGTTCGACTCGAACACCGAGCTCATCCCTACTCCTAATTCATCTTCTCATATTGTCTCCCAACCCCACATGTCATACCATCGAAAATATAAACTTCCAATTCATTCTGTCGAAGGCTTTCTCTGCGTGTGTTCCTAAGAACACGCATGGGATCTTGGATGTGTTAGCTACATGAATTAAAAGCCTTTATAGTATTGTCCCTTGCCTCTCTCCCGGGAGAAACCCCACCTGATCCAAATGTATCAGGGAGGGCAGGTACTCTTGCATGCGTGTAGCGATAATTTTAGTGAACAATTTTAGATCCGTATTTATTTATTTTTTTATGGGGGGAGGGGGGGGGGTGAAGAACATTCAGGTGAGGGGTTCCCAAACAACGTTTGTATGAGGGAGCCAAAATAGGAGATCAGAGGGAAAGAGTTAAGATGACCAAGAAAAAGAACGGGTAGTAAATAGTTTGATAATAATCCCTCTGGTTTTATGATTATGTCCTGTAGTGCCCTACTCCTGTTGGGTAAGCGCTATGTGTTAAATTTAGTTATCTGAGCTGTAGTTTAGCTCAGAAGGATTATGCTAAATTGTTGGCTTTGTTTCAGTCTAGCTGGGTTGCGCGTTTTCCATCTGACAGTAGGTGTCACTGTCACCACAGGTCAGGGTTGAAAATGCAGCAGGCTAGGTGTATTGGGTATTCCTTTCCCAGAAGTGGCTCAGGGGGCGTGGTCAACCCGCTGTGCATTCTGGGAGGGGGTACTTAAGAGACAGAGACCGCTCTATCGGGGTTCTTTGCCGGATCCTGACCTGAGGGCCCTCCTGGCCTCAGGGATGTGCGAGACATTTTCGGCCTTGGGGCCTGCTGGCCCAAGGCTCTGCAACTGAGAAGTAGGCCCAGGAGTTGCTGGGGCCTACTAGTCCAGGGATGGTCCTACGTGGTCTTGCCTGCAGGAAGAAGCGGAACAATTGGGGACTCAATTGAAGGACGCATCCTGGCCAGTTTGCCTCACTGTGCTGCCGGCTGGCTGAAAGATTCTGGTACCATGAGCTGTGTACTTTTGAAGGAACTTTTTGCAAAGTTTCAGTGTAGTTACACGATCTTGTGGTGGAAGATTGTGGAATGACGCGACGGCACTCATCAAGTCTGTGGCAGAGACTTTGAACGAGCTTCGCATCAGTTGCTAGGTCAGTGAGAGTAGGCCTATCCGGTGGCTGCTGAATCTAGCGTGGAACTGATTTGTCCTCTGGATCTAAGATTGTGCCCGTGATCCGCAAAGCAAGGTACCTGAACCTCCCCTATCCCTCTACCCTTCTGTTGGAACTGGTATAATAAAGCTCTTGAAGAAAAAGTAACCAAGCGTTGGTGTGAACATTCATCCTACGGGGGTAGTGCTACACGTGGGTGCTCGTCCAAGATATCTGCCATTAACGATAGCAAGTAAAGTGAACTGTTCATCTGGGACTTATGCTACAGAGGGCTCTGGACTGTGTCATTTTTTTTCCCCGTCAAGAAGAAGGGTGAGAACTTTGCGATCACTTCTAGGTAGCATGGGCTGTGGGCGGAACCAAGAAAGTAAGAAAGCCCGCGAGCTACGTGCCAAAAAGAACAAGTGGGAGGAGTTCCCGCCTGCTTGCCGTGTGATACGCCACGTGTGTGTCCAGCGTTCAGAAAGAGACAGAGCACCGCCATGTCTTCAACCCTGTCAATGCAGTCTGCTATGGGGCCCAGGATGTTTCCTGTGGGTACCTCTACAAGTGTCATGCTGCCGGGGACTGTACTGACGGACACTGGTATTCATCTGGAGCTGCATGGGTGGTTCATGCTCTATACAATCGGTGATATAGAGGCTTTGGGGATGCTGTGCAACAGGTGCGAAGGACTGGCTATTCACCCTCGTCCATTTGTTCGATGTCTACGATGCAGGGAGTACCTGTTTGCTGTGGAGCAACCCACCATGCCGCCTCATGCCTACAGAGTGGACTGGACCACGGGCAACGTAACAGAAGAAGTTGCTGCCTTCGATCCAGTGGTTAGGTCTACATCTGCTGTCGTGAGAAATCCCGAGGGGGGTGGCGCTGTTACTGCTATGGGAAAGTCATCAGCGGACAGTGCCGCTATTGTTACCTCAACTGTATCTACCTCCGCTGCACCTGTTCTCGCTGCAAATGCCCGAAGGATGGTGGGATACGCGAAGGCATCCCACGGCCGTGATCAAGGCCTACCCCAGAGACTACCCGAACCAGAACCGGAGAAAAGTCTGATCTCCGAGAAGTCCACGACAGGAACGGGAGAGAGATCTAAGGGGAATATGTTGGGGACTGTATGTAATTATCTGCTGGCGGAGGAGCTGGGAGGTTCGGAGATTGACTCTTTGTCAGACATATCCGGGGATGATGATTTGTTTGAGACTATGACGCAAGAACTATTATGGGCAAATAGCGATTATGTCGCCTCAGCTTTTACTTTCTCTGAGTACGCAGCTATGGACTCTGGGGGAAACAACACCCAGGGTGGAACCCCCCCCTGTTACTGATGAAATCCTGGCCCGCTGGTACCAGTTCGCTGGGTTCAGGAAAACTTTTTGCAAGTGTTATGGTGCACAAGTCCACAAACTCGTCTGTACCTCCTGGATATGGAAGTACCAGATCCCTACCAAGACTTACCCGGTCACAAAGGTTGCTTAATAAACGGGTGGAAAGAGAATATGGACTGGAATTCCCTTATGTTCCCAGGGAAATTATGCAGGAAGTTGAGTCTCGCAGGGAACAGTGGTACCACGAGGCTGTTTGGGACTATCTTTCAGTGCCAAAACCGTTCTGGAAGATGGGCTATTCCCTTGCCATGGATGATCGCTTCAAGGGGTGCCTGCTACACTGGAGTTATGGTAGACATATTCACGGAGACAAAGTGGTAATTTGCCGACCAGGGAAGGACGATGTGGTCTACTTTTATCACCACCATTGACAAGCAGGGAAAATCCCTAACTTTACCTGATCCACAATTTTATGGTGAAAAGTTACGGTGACTGTCCTGGGTTTTTGTTTTGCACCTTGCCAAAAGAAAGGAAGGTTTTCTTTCTGAAAGGACAGTGGGTATGTAGCTAGGTAGTGCTAGGGTACCGGAAGATGTTAGAGTCAATATTTCATCTATGGGTCCAGTACTTAAAACTGAGGACTGTGTTATGTTATATTTCTGCCACTAGGTGATGGTGGGAGTTTACTCAGCAAAACTCGACTCTCATACTTTTTTCCTTAGCTACCTACACCCAATGTGTGTGTGTAGAGAGAGAGAGAGAGAGAGAGAGACTAATTTCTCCAGGAAGTGGGGCTTTACTTCTTAGGAGATATTTTATATTATTGCATATGTCTGCTTGTTTTGTTATTTTTCAGGCATTGAAATCTTCTATCAAAAACCACCGGAGGGAGAGAGTGAGAGGGGGAGAGTGAGAGGGGGAGAGAGAGGGGGGGAGAGAGGGGGAGAGAGGGAGAGAGGGGGAGGGAGAGAGAGAGGGGGAGGGAGAGAGAGAGGGGAGAGAGAGAGAGAGAGAGAGGCTAATTTCTCCAGGAAGTGGGGCTTTACTTCTCAGGAGATATTTTATATTATTGCATATGTCTGCTTGTTTTGTTCTTTTTCAGGCATTGAAATCTTCTATCAAAAACCACCGGAGGGAGAGAGAGGGAGGGGGAGAGAGAGGGAGGGGGAGAGAGAGAGAGGGGGAGAGAGAGAGAGGGGGAGAGAGGGGGAGAGAGGGGGAGGGAGAGAGAGAGGGGGAGGGAGAGAGAGAGAGAGGGGGGGAGAGAGGGGGAGGGAGAGGGAGAGAGAGGGAGGGGGAGAGAGATAGGGAGGGAGAGAGAGAGCGAGAGAGAGGGAGGGGGAGAGAGAGGGGGTGGGAGGGAGGGAGAGGGAGAGAGAGAGACTGTATATATATTGATGTGATTTCATTGCGTGTGTATGTTAAACCCGTTTTTTCTTGTACTGTTTTACCCTCCTCCCTTCCCGTCCAAGTTTTTTTGGGTTTCAGGTACTGACTTTCAGGAGTGAGAGTCATATTTCTTTCCTCGACGAGGACATCGTCTTTTTGCGGTGGGGGAAGTGTGTAGCGCCCTACTCCTTTTGGGTAAGCGCTATGTGTCAAATTTAGTTATCTGAGCTGTAGTTTAGCTCAGAAGGATTATGCTAAATTGTTGGCTTTGTTTCAGTCTATCTGGGTTGCGCGTTTTCCACCTGACAGTAGGTGTCACTGTCACCACAGGTCAGGGTTGGAAATGCAGCAGGCTAGGTGTATTGGGTATTCCTTTCCCAGAAGTGGCTCAGGGGGCATGGTCAACCCGCTGTGCATTCCTGGAGGGGGTACTTAGGAGACAGAGCCCGCTCTATCGGGGTTCTTTGCCGGATCCTGACCTGAGGGCCCTCCTGGCCTCAGGGATGTGCGAGTCATTTTCGGCCTCGGGCCTGCAACTGAGAAGTAGGCCCAGGAGTTGCTGGGGCCTACTAGTCCAGGGATGGTCCTACGCGGTCTTGCCTGCAGGAAGAAGCGGAACAATTGGGGACTCAATTAAAGGACGCATCCTGGCCAGTTTGCCTCACGGTGCTGCCGGCTGGCCGAAAGAGTCTGGCACCGTGAGCTGTGTACTTTTGAAGGAACTTTTTGCAAAGTGTCAGTGTGGTTACACGATCTTGTGGCGGAAGATTGTCACAGACGCAACGGCACTCATCAAGACTGTGGCTGAGACTTTGAACGAGCTTCGCACCGTTTGCTAGGTCAGTGAGAGTAGGCCTATCTGGTGGCTGCTGAATCCAGCGTGGAAATGATTTGTCATCTGCATCAAAGATTGTGCTCGTGATCCACAAAGTGAGGTACCTGAACCTCCCCTATCCCTCTACCCCTCTGTTGGAGCTGGTATAATAAAGCTCTTGAAGAAAAAGTAACCAAGCGTTGGTGTGAACATTAATAAAGCTCTTCAAGAGGGATCCCTGACACGAGTGTGGTGAGCAGAAAGGTAACGGTAGGCCCAAAACTTTAAACCAGCAGCTCCTACGGGGGTAGTGCTACACTCCTTCTTTTTTTTTTCTTTTTTTTTTATGAAAGTGATAATATGGAATGTTGTTTTCTAAATAAAAATAAACGATTTAAAAATAAATAAAAGTGAGTGGCATTTTACAATTTCCAGTGCCAGAATGCAGCTCAGTGCAAGTAACCAGGATTGCCTATGGGAGAAGCTCTCTGTTGTAATGTTATTTTGTGCAGATCTTGGTGCGAATGGCTGGGTATACAGTATGTATACATGTTTTTTTCTAAAAAGTTAAAGGGATATTTCAAAATAGGAAAACAAAGGGGGAGGGGGGGTGGAAGTTGGACTATATAGACCAAACATGGAGTCTATATAAAATCATAAACTGTTATTGTATCCTATGATATATATGAAAAGCCAAATACACTGCTCAAAAAAATTAAAGGAACACTTTGAAAACACATCAGATCTCAATGGGGAAAAATATCATGCTGGATATCTATACTGATATTAACTGGGTAATGTGTTAGGAACGAAAGAATGCTGCATCTGATGGAAATTAAATATACCAACCTACAGAGGGCTGAATTCAAAGACAATGAAAATCACAGTGAAAAAATGATGCAGCAGGCTAGTCCATTTTGCTGACGTTGTCAGGCCCCCACGTGCTTGTATGCAATGCTGTATCCTGGCCTAGGCCAACAAGGCCCAGGCCTTGGGCAGCACTTTGCAGGGGGCAGCACGGAAAGAGTCCCCGTCGGCTTGCTCTACACTGTTAATGTAGCGCCAGTCTTATGGAGCAGACTGGGCTGAGAGGCAAATTAGTCTAGCGCCCCATAAAGCAGCAGCACTGCTTCCGGTATGTGGGCAGCTGGCATTCCGCAACTGTAGGGGGGTCCTATCATCCTGGACCACAAACTTTCCTCACTGTGCTATATGTTTTCTGCTGCACAATTGGCATGGTTATATCTTCTTAGTCCTCTTCATACAAATTATCAGAAATTTGTGCTTAAAGTAGAACTGTAGACAACACTTTTCTTTTCTTTTTTTTCGTTTTGGATAGAGTAAGGGAGGGTTATAGCCCCTGTCAGTTTCTTTTTTACCATCCCTGTCCCATTGCAGAGATTTCCCTTCACTTCCTGCCCCATAGTCAAGCAGGAAGTGAGAGTAAATCTATGCAAATGAAGGGAATCCATTGGCCCCCTACCCCAGGCCCTCAGAACTAGTGTCCCCACTCAAAAATTTCAGGGCGGGTCTTAACCACTTCCCGCCCAGTCAATAGCAGATTGACGTCCGGGAAGTGGTTCTGTTATCCACACTGGACGTCATATGACGTCCTGCGGGATAACAGCGGCCGCGCGCCCGGGGGGGCGCGCATCGCGGCGATCGGTGGAGCGGTGGGTCAGTCTGACCCACCGCTACACTGATCTCGGTAAAAAGCCTCCGTCGGAGGCTTTTTACCACGTGATCAGCCGTGTCCAATCACGGCTGATCACAATGTAAACAGGAAGAGCCATTGATCGGCTCTTCCTCACTCGCGTCTGACAGACGCGAGTAGAGGAGAGCCGATCGGCGGCTCTCCTGACAGGGGGGGTTCGCGCTGATCGTTTATCAGCGCAGCCCCCCCTCGGATACCCACACTAGACCACCAGGGAAGCCCCCCAGGACGCCCCAGGAAGCCCCAAGCATGTGGATGGCCCCCATGGCCATCCACATGTAATAAAAAAAAATAAAAAAATATGCCAATCAGTGCCCACAAATGGGCACTGACTGGCACCACCACAATGTGTGGTGGCTGGCATTGCTGGACATCAGTGTCCATCAGTGCCACCTACTAGTGTCCATCAGCGCCACCTATCAGTGCCCATCCGTGCCCATCTGTGCCCATAAGTGCCCACCTATCAGTGCCCGTCCGTGCCACCTATCAGTGCCGCCTATAAGTGCCCATCAGTGCCGCCTATAAGTGCCAATCAGTGCCGCCTATGAGTGCCAATCAGTGCCGCCTATGAGTGCCAATCAGTGCCGCCTATGAGTGCCAATCAGTGCCGCATACCAGTGCCGCCTATCAGTGCCCATCAGTGCCGCCTATCAGTGCCCATCATCAGTGCCCATCAGTGCCACCTCATCAGTGCCACCTCATTGGTGCCACCTCATCGGTGCCCACCAGTGTCGCCTTATCAGTGCCCGTCAGTGCCGCCTTATCAGTGCCCGTCATTGAAGTAGAAAAGGTACTTATTTCCAAAAAAATTAACAGAAACAAAGAAAAACGTCGTTTTTTTCAAAATTTTCGCTCTTTTTCTATTTGTTGTGCAAAAAATAAAAATCGCAGAGGCGATCAAATACCACCGAAAGAAAGCTCTATTTGTGGGAACAAAATGATAAAAAATTTGTTTGGGTACAGTGTAGCATGACCGCGCAATTGTCATTCAAATTGCGACAGCGCTGAAAGCTCAAAATTGGCTTGGGCAGGAAGCTGTATAAGTGCATGGTATTGAAGTGGTTAAACTGCTGTTTATGACCCGCCCTGAAATTTTCGAGTGGGAACACTAGGGGTGTGGCCTTGACAGAAAGGGGTGGGTCATATTTAAATTAGGTGGTGCATGAGTTTAGTCAGGCCTAGGGCAGCACAAAACCTAAATACACCACTGCTTGTATGCATGCCTTACCGTCGGGGCATGCTCCTAATAAGACAAAGAATGTTGTCCTGGGGTATTTCCTCCCAGATTTGGACCAGGGCACCACTGAACTCCTGAACAAACTCAGGTGTAACCTGGCGGTTTCATATGGACCAAAACATAATGTCCCAGATGTGTTCTATTTAGGTCTATTGATTTAGGATTTAGGTCAGGTGATTGTGGGGGCCATTTAATGGTATCAATTCCTTCATCCTCCAGGAACTGGCTGCATACTCTCGCCACATGAGACCAGGCATTTTCATGCACCAGGAGGAACCCAGGACCCACTGCACCAGCATAGGGTCTGACAATCAGTCCAAGGATTTCATCCCAATACCTAATGACAGTCATGTGCATCCACCCATTGATATGCCTCCCAGGGCCGGCCCAAGACATTGTGCTGCCTGGGACCAAGAATTAAATGCTGCCCCCCCCCCAAAAAAAAAATCACGCCCACCAAAAGGCCCCCACATTCATTATTTTATATCATGATAACTAAAGGGGACCCGTCATGCTCTATACATGTCAACAGGAGTATAAAGAGGACCTGTCATGGCTCTATACATGTATATAGGAGTATGAAGGGACCTGTGCATGGCGGGCGGCCGCAATGTCTTTTGCGCAAACTAATCAATGTACGCTAATTGTGTTTTTTTGGTACCAAAAATATGTAGAAGAATACATATTGGCCTAAACTGATGAAGAAATATTTTTTTTTTTATATTTTTTTTGGATATTTATCATAGCAAAAAGTAAAACATATTGTCAAATATCACCAAAAGAAAGCTCTATTTGTGGGAAAAAAAGGACATCAATTTTATTTGGGTACAGTGTCGCATGACCGCGCAATTGTCAGTTAAAGCGACACAGTGCCGTATCGCAAAAAATGGCCTGGTCATTAAAAGGGGTTGTAAAGATTTGTTTTTTTTTCACCTTAATGCATCCTATGCATTAAGGTGAAAAAACACCTGGCAAGTACTGCCCCCCAGGCCCCCCGTTTTACTTACCTGAGCCCGTTCACCTGCTGTGCGCGTCCCCTGGCGTCCTCTTCTCCACGAAGGCTGGCCGTTTATTGGCTAGATTGGATAGATTGATAGCAGCGCAGCCATTGGCTCGCGCTGCTGTCAATCACATCCAATGACGCGGCCCGTGGGGGGGCGGGAATGAGTCGTACACGCTGTGTCTATGGACGCAGTGTGTATGACAGGGAGCACGCCCACAAGCTAACCTCCTTGGGAGAGCGCTTCCCAGAAGGGGGTTATCTGACGCAGGGAGGAGCCGAGACAGCCGCCGAGGGACCCGAGAACAAGAGGATCGGGGCCACTCTTTTCCAAACTAACTGCACAGTGGAGGTAAGTATAGCATGTTTTTTATTTAAAAAAAAATAAAAAACAAAGCCATACAATCGCTTTAAGTGGGCGAATCCTTCCGGTCCTTAAGTGGTTAATCAGGGCTGGGCAAGGCAAGTCCCTCTCAGGCTCTCATGTCTCATACAACTTGTGATGTGTGTTTGTACTTACAGTTTTGCTTTGGACTCCACCACCAGATGCGGGTTGTCACCTGCCACACGTTGCGGGTTGTCACCTGCCACACGTTGCGGGTTGTCACCTGCCACACGTTGCGGGTTGTCACCTGCCACACGTTGCGGGTTGTCACCTGCCACACGTTGCGGGTTGTCACCTGCCACACGTTGCTGATTGTCACCTGCCACACGTTGCTGATTGTCACCTGCCACACGTTGCTGATTGTCACCTGCCACACGTTGCGGATTGTCACCTGCCACACGTTGCGGATTGTCACCTGCCACACGTTGCGGATTGTCACCTGCCACACGTTGCGGATTGTCACCGGCCACACGTTGCGGATTGTCTACTGCCACACGTTGCGGATTGTCACCTGCCACACGTTGCGCATGGTCACTTGCGTCACATGCCACACGTTGCGGGTTGTCACTTGCCACATCACATGCCACACGTTGCGGATTGTCACTTGCCACGACATCACCTGCCACACGATGCAGATAGTCACGTGCCACACGTTGCGTATTGTCACTTGCCACACGTTGCGGATTGTCACAACGTCACCTGCCACACGTTGCGCGTTGTCACTTGCTGTGTCCCAGAGTGCACACGGCTGCACAGTGAGGGTGGAATTGTGGTGATTCAGGGCGGGCGGTGAGAGATGACATCATCTCTCTGCTCCGCTGCGCGCTCACTCACTGACTGCTCCTAGCCCCCCCCGGGCTGCGAGTGTTCTGCCCGCGGCTGCCCCTGTCACCACTAACAGCAGCGGCGCTGGGCTCCTCACAGGCAGCGGCGCCTGCCCGCTCACTCACTGACAGCCCCCACCTCCCGGGCTGTGAGTGTCCTCACACAGGCAGCGGCGCCTGCTCGCTGACTGCCCCCCCCCCCGTCCCCGGGATGCGAGTGTCCTCACAAGCAGCGGCGCCTGCCCGCTCACTCGCTGACTGCCCCCCCCCGCCCCTGGGCTGCGACTGTCCTCACAGGCAGCGGCGTCGGGTTCCTCACAGGCAGCGGATCGGGCGGAACAGGCTGGCTGGCGGGCGTCAGTTTGCCGCCCCCCTAAAAGTGCCGCCTGGTACCATGGTACCACCCGGTCCCCTCATAGGGCCGGCCCTGATGCCTCCCCAGACCATCACTGACCCACCACCCATATGGTCATGGTGAACGATTTTACAGGCAGCATAACATTCTCCATGGCTTCTCCAGACCCTTTCACATCTGTCACATGTGCTCATGGTGAACCTGCTCTTTGGTGTTATTTAATCACCACTGGGCTTTTCATTTTCTTGCGATAAGCAAAAAAAGTGCAAACATTTTGAAAAAAATAAAAATGATAACATTTTGCAAATAAGTCATTTTTTTCATAAATATGGCCCAAAATTTATACTGCTACATATCTTTGGTAAAAATAACCCAAATGAATACAGTATATATTATGTAGTCTGTGTGAATGCTATAGAGTCTACAAGCTATGCTACATATCATTGAACATTGACCAATCCTGATGTACTGACTGCCCATCTAATTTCTTGAGGCCCTGAAATGTCAGGACAGTACAAATGTGGGGGCACCCAGAAGGAGAGAGGAGACAGGGGCACTGGTGAGGGACCCAACAAGAGGAGGATCCAAACTGCTCTGTGCAAAACCATTACAAAGAGCAGGTAAGTATAACCTGTTTGTTATTAAAAAAAAAAAAGTCTTCAATATCACTTTAAGGTTAGCTCTGTGTAGTAAAGGATATGCAATAGAACAGTTTTATCTTATTAAAATGAGTGTACTGAGGTTTGTACTGTCTGTTGAATACTCGATTGTGGCACAGTCATTAAAGCATATGGCCATTTAAGCCCCTCCCACTGTTGATGCAATCTAAAAACACCCACAGTTTCAGCGTGGCGCCGCTATATTGCCACATACATACCATTTTTCTTGGGAAGGGGGGGGGGGGGGTATGTATACATGTACTGTCCTGTTGGGACGGGGAGCTGACAGTACTGTTTTGTTCTGTCAGGAACGGGGAGCTGGCGGTACTGTTCTGTCGGAACGGGGAGCTGACGGTACTGTTCTGTCGGGACGGGGAGCAGACGGTACTGTTCTGTCGAAACGGGGAGCTGACGGTACTGTTCTGTCGGGACGGGGAGCTGACGGTATTGTTCTGTCGGGACAGGGAGCTGACGGTATTGTTCTGTCGGGACTGGGAGCTGACGGTATTGTTCTGTCGGGACGGGGAGCTGACGGTATTGTTCTGTCGGGACGGGGAGCTGACGGTACTGTTCTGTCGGGACGGGGAGCTGACGGTACTGTTCTGTCGGGACGGGGAGCAGACGGTACTGTTCTGTCGGGACGGGGAGCAGACGGTACTGTTCTGTCGGGATGGGGAGCTGACGGTACTGTTTTGTAGGGACGGGGGGAGCTGACGGTACTGTTTTGTCGGGACGGGGAGCTGACGGTACTGTTTTGTCGGGACGGGGAGCTGACGGTACTGTTTTGTCGGGACGGGGGGAGCTGACGGTACTGTTCTGTCGGGACGGGGAGCTGACGGTACTGTTTTGTAGGGACGGGGGGAGCTGACGGTACTGTTTTGTCGGGACGGGGAGCTGACGGTACTGTTTTGTCGGGACGGGGAGCTGACGGTACTGTTTTGTCGGGACGGGGAGCTGACGGTACTGTTTTGTCGGGACGGGGAGCTGACGGTACTATTTTGTAGGGACGGGGAGCAGACGGTACTGTTCTGTCGGGACGGGGAGCTGACGGTACTGTTTTGTAGGGACGGGGAGCAGACGGTACTGTTCTGTCGGGACGGGGAGCAGACGGTACTGTTCTGTCGGGACGGGGAGCAGACGGTACTGTTTTGTCGGGACGGGGGGAGTTGACGGTACTATTCTGTCGGGACGGGGAGCTGACGATACTGTTTTGTAGGGACGGGGGGAGCTGACGGTACTGTTTTGTCGGGACGGGGAGCTGACGGTACTGTTTTGTCGGGACGGGGAGCTGACGGTACTGTTTTGTCGGGACGGGGAGCAGACGGTACTGTTTTGTCGGAACGGGGGGAGCTGACGGTACTGTTCTGTCGGGACGGGGAGCTGACGGTACTGTTTTGTAGGGACGGGGGGAGCTGACGGTACTGTTTTGTCGGGACGGGGAGCTGACGGTACTGTTTTGTCGGGACGGGGAGCTGACGGTACTGTTTTGTCGGGACGGGGAGCTGACGGTACTGTTTTGTCGGGACGGGGAGCTGACGGTACTGTTTTGTAGGGACGGGGAGCAGACGGTACTGTTTTGTAGGGACGGGGAGCAGACGGTACTGTTCTGTCGGGACGGGGAGCAGACGGTACTGTTCTGTCGGGACGGGGAGCTGACGGTACTGTTTTGTCGGGACGGGGAGCTGACGGTACTGTTTTGTCGGGACGGGGAGCTGACGGTACTGTTTTGTCGGGACGGGGAGCTGACGGTACTGTTTTGTCGGGACCGGGAGCTGACGGTACTGTTTTGTCGGGACGGGGAGCAGACGGTACTGTTTTGTCGAGACGGGGAGCAGACGGTACTGTTTTGTAGGGACGGGGAGCAGACGGTACTGTTCTGTCGGGACGGGGAGCTGACGGTACTGTTTTGTAGAGACGGGGGGAGCTGACGGTACTGTTTTGTCGGGACGGGGAGCTGACGGTACTGTTTTGTCGGGACGGGGAGCTGACGGTACTGTTTTGTAGGGACGGGGAGCAGACGGTACTGTTCTGTCGGGACGGGGGGAGCTGACGGTACTGTTCTGTCGGGATGGGGAGCTGACGGTACTGTTTTGTAGGGACGGGGGGAGCTGACGGTACTGTTTTGTCGGGACGGGGAGCTGACGGTACTGTTTTGTCGGGACGGGGAGCTGACGGTACTGTTTTGTCGGGACGGGGAGCTGACGGTACTGTTTTGTCGGGACGGGGAGCTGACGGTACTGTTTTGTAGGGACGGGGTGCAGACGGTACTGTTTTGTAGGGACGGGGAGCAGACGGTACTGTTCTGTCGGGACGGGGAGCAGACGGTACTGTTCTGTCGGGACGGGGAGCTGACGGTACTGTTTTGTCGGGACGGGGAGCTGACGGTACTGTTTTGTCGGGACGGGGAGCTGACGGTACTGTTTTGTCGGGACGGGGAGCTGACGGTACTGTTTTGTCGGGACGGGGAGCTGACGATACTGTTTTGTCGGGACGGGGAGCAGACGGTACTGTTTTGTCGGGACGGGGAGCAGACGGTACTGTTCTGTCGGGACGGGGAGCAGACGGTACTGTTCTGTCGGGACGGGGAGCAGACGGTACTGTTCTGTCGGGACGGGGGGAGCTGACGGTACTGTTCTGTCGGGACGGGGAGCTGACGGTACTGTTTTGTCGGGACGGGGAGCTGACGGTACTGTTTTGTAGGGACGGGGAGCAGACGGTACTGTTCTGTCGGGACGGGGAGCAGACGGTACTGTTCTGTCGGGACGGGGAGGTGACGGTACTGTTTTGTCGGGACGGGGAGCAGACGGTACTGTTTTGTAGGGACGGGGAGCAGACGGTACTGTTCTGTCGGGACGGGGAGCAGACGGTACTGTTCTGTCGGGACGGGGAGCAGACGGTACTGTTTTGTCGGGACGGGGGGAGCTGACGGTACTGTTCTGTCGGGACGGGGAGCTGACGATACTGTTTTGTAGGGACGGGGGGAGCTGACGGTACTGTTTTGTCGGGACGGGGAGCTGACGGTACTGTTTTGTCGGGACGGGGAGCTGACGGTACTGTTTTGTCGGGACGGGGAGCTGACGGTACTGTTTTGTCGGGACGGGGAGCTGACGGTACTGTTTTGTAGGGACGGGGAGCAGACGGTACTGTTCTGTCGGGACGGGGAGCAGACGGTACTGTTCTGTCGGGACGGGGAGCTGACGGTACTGTTTTGTCGGGACGGGGAGCTGACGGTACTGTTTTGTAGGGACGGGGAGCAGACGGTACTGTTTTGTAGGGACGGGGAGCAGACGGTACTGTTCTGTCAGGACGGGGAGCAGACGGTACTGTTCTGTCGGGACGGGGAGCTGACGGTACTGTTTTGTCGGGACGGGGAGCTGACGGTACTGTTTTGTCGGGACGGGGAGCTGACGGTACTGTTTTGTCGGGACGGGGAGCTGACGGTACTGTTTTGTCGGGACGGGGAGCTGACGGTACTGTTTTGTCGGGACGGGGAGCTGACGGTACTGTTTTGTCGGGACGGGGAGCAGACGGTACTGTTTTGTCGGGACGGGGAGCAGACGGTACTGTTTTGTCGGGACGGGGAGCTGACGGTACTGTTTTGTAGGGACGGGGAGCAGACGGTACTGTTCTGTCGGGACGGGGAGCTGACGGTACTGTTTTGTAGGGACGGGGGGAGCTGACGGTACTGTTTTGTCGGGACGGGGAGCTGACGGTACTGTTTTGTCGGGACGGGGAGCTGACGGTACTGTTTTGTAGGGACGGGGAGCTGACGGTACTGTTCTGTCGGGACGGGGAGCAGACGGTACTGTTCTGTCAGGACGGGGAGCAGACGGTACTGTTTTGTCGGGACGGGGGGAGCTGACGGTACTGTTCTGTCGGGACGGGGAGCTGACGGTACTGTTTTGTAGGGACGGGGGGAGCTGACGGTACTGTTTTGTCGGGACGGGGAGCTGACGGTACTGTTTTGTCGGGACGGGGAGCTGATGGTACTGTTTTGTCGGGACGGGGAGCTGACGGTACTGTTTTGTCGGGACGGGGAGCTGACGGTACTGTTTTGTAGGGACGGGGAGCAGACGGTACTGTTTTGTAGGGACGGGGAGCAGACGGTACTGTTTTGTAGGGACGGGGAGCAGACGGTACTGTTTTGTAGGGACGGGGAGCAGACGGTACTGTTCTGTCGGGACGGGGAGCAGACGGTACTGTTCTGTCGGGACGGGGAGCAGACGGTACTGTTTTCTCGGGACGGGGGGAGCTGACGGTACTGTTCTGTCGGGACGGGGAGCTGACGATACTGTTTTGTAGGGACGGGGGGAGCTGACGGTACTGTTTTGTCGGGACGGGGAGCTGACGGTACTGTTTTGTCGGGACGGGGAGCTGACGGTACTGTTTTGTCGGGACGGGGAGCTGACGGTACTGTTTTGTCGGGACGGGGAGCTGACGGTACTGTTTTGTCGGGACGGGGAGCTGACGGTACTGTTTTGTCGGGACGGGGAGCTGACGGTACTGTTTTGTAGGGACGGGGAGCAGACGGTACTGTTCTGTCGGGACGGGGAGCAGACGGTACTGTTCTGTCGGGACAGGGAGCTGACGGTACTGTTTTGTCGGGACGGGGAGCTGACGGTACTGTTTTGTCGGGACGGGGAGCTGACGGTACTGTTTTGTCGGGACAGGGAGCTGACGGTACTGTTTTGTCGGGACGGGGAGCTGACGGTACTGTTTTGTAGGGACGGGGAGCAGACGGTACTGTTCTGTCAGGACGGGGAGCTGACGGTACTGTTTTGTAGGGACGGGGGGAGCTGACGGTACTGTTTTGTCGGGACGGGGAGCTGACGGTACTGTTTTGTCGGGACGGGGAGCTGACGGTACTGTTTTGTAGGGACGGGGAGCAGACGGTACTGTTCTGTCGGGACGGGGAGCTGACGGTACTGTTTTGTAGGGACGGGGGGAGCTGACGGTACTGTTTTGTCGGGACGGGGAGCTGACGGTACTGTTTTGTCGGGATGGGGAGCTGACGGTACTGTTTTGTAGGGACGGGGAGCAGACGGTACTGTTCTGTCGGGACGGGGAGCAGACGGTACTGTTCTGTCGGGACAGGGAGCAGACGGTACTGTTTTGTCGGGACGGGGAGCTGACGGTACTGTTTTGTCGGGACGGGGAGCTGACGGTACTGTTTTGTCGGGACGGGGAGCTGACGGTACTGTTTTGTCGGGACGGGGAGCTGACGGTACTGTTTTGTCGGGACGGGGAGCTGACGGTACTGTTTTGTCGGGACGGGGAGCAGACGGTACTGTTTTGTCGGGACGGGGAGCAGACGGTACTGTTTTGTCGGGACGGGGAGCAGACGGTACTGTTTTGTCGGGACGGGGAGCAGACGGTACTGTTTTGTCGGGACGGGGAGCAGACGGTACTGTTCTGTCGGGACGGGGAGCAGACGGTACTGTTCTGTCGGGACGGGGAGCAGACGGTACTGTTCTGTCGGGACGGGGGGAGCTGACGGTACTGTTCTGTCGGGACGGGGAGCTGACGGTACTGTTTTGTCGGGACGGGGAGCTGACGGTAGTGTTTTGTCGGGACGGGGAGCTGACGGTACTGTTTTGTCGGGACGGGGAGCTGACGGTACTGTTTTGTCGGGACGGGGAGCTGACGGTACTGTTTTGTCGGGACGGGGAGCTGACGGTACTGTTTTGTCGGGACGGGGAGCTGACGGTACTGTTTTGTAGGGACGGGGAGCTGACGGTACTGTTTTTTCAGGACGGGGAGCTGACGGTAGTGTTTTGTCGGGACGGGGAGCTGACGGTACTGTTTTGTCGGGACGGGGAGCAGACGGTACTGTTTTGTCGGGACGGGGAGCAGACGGTACTGTTGTGTCGGGACGGGGAGCAGACGGTACTGTTTTGTCGGGACGGGGAGCAGACGGTACTGTTTTGTCGGGACGGGGAGCTGACGGTAGTGTTTTGTCGGGACGGGGAGCAGACGGTACTGTTTTGTCGGGACGGGGAGCAGACGGTACTGTTTTGTCGGGACGGGGAGCAGACGGTACTGTTCTGTCGGGACGGGGAGCAGACGGTACTGTTCTGTCGGGACGGGGAGCTGACGGTACTGTTTTGTCGGGACGGGGAGCTGACGGTAGTGTTTTGTCGGGACGGGGAGCAGACGGTAGTGTTTTGTCGGGACGGGGAGCAGACGGTACTGTTTTGTCGGGACGGGGAGCAGACGGTAGTGTTTTGTCGGGACGGGGAGCAGACGGTACTGTTTTGTCGGGACGGGGAGCAGACGGTACTGTTTTGTCGGGACGGGGAGCAGACGGTACTGTTCTGTCGGGACGGGGAGCAGACGGTACTGTTCTGTCGGGACGGGGAGCAGACGGTACTGTTCTGTCGGGACGGGGAGCTGACGGTACTGTTTTGTCGGGACGGGGAGCTGACGGTAGTGTTTTGTCGGGACGGGGAGCAGACGGTGCTGTTTTGTCGGGACGGGGAGCAGACGGTACTGTTTTGTCGGGACGGGGAGCAGACGGTACTGTTTTGTAGGGACGGGGAGCAGACGGTACTGTTTTGTAGGGACGGGGAGCAGACGGTACTGTTTTGTAGGGACGGGGAGCAGACGGTACTGTTTTGTAGGGACGGGGAGCAGACGGTACTGTTCTGTCGGGACGGGGAGCAGACGGTACTGTTTTGTCGGGACGGGGAGCTGACGGTACTGTTTTGTCGGGACGGGGAGCAGACGGTACTGTTTTGTCGGGACGGGGAGCAGACGGTACTGTTTTGTCGGGACGGGGAGCAGACGGTACTGTTCTGTCGGGACGGGGAGCAGACGGTACTGTTCTGTCGGGACGGGGAGCAGACGGTACTGTTCTGTCGGGACGGGGAGCTGACGGTACTGTTTTGTCGGGACGGGGAGCTGACGGTAGTGTTTTGTCGGGACGGGGAGCAGACGGTACTGTTTTGTCGGGACGGGGAGCAGACGGTACTGTTTTGTCGGGACGGGGAGCAGACGGTACTGTTTTGTCGGGACGGGGAGCTGACGGTAGTGTTTTGTCGGGACGGGGAGCTGACGGTAGTGTTTTGTCGGGACGGGGAGCAGACGGTACTGTTTTGTCGGGACGGGGAGCAGACGGTACTGTTTTGTCGGGACGGGGAGCAGACGGTACTGTTTTGTCGGGACGGGGAGCAGACGGTACTGTTCTGTCGGGACGGGGAGCAGACGGTACTGTTCTGTCGGGACGGGGAGCTGACGGTACTGTTTTGTCGGGACGGGGAGCTGACGGTAGTGTTTTGTCGGGACGGGGAGCTGACGGTACTGTTTTGTCGGGACGGGGAGCTGACGGTACTGTTTTGTAGGGACGGGGAGCTGACGGTACTGTTTTGTAGGGATGGGGAGCAGACGGTACTGTTTTGTAGGGATGGGGAGTAGACGGTACTGTTTTGTAGGGACGGGGAGCAGACGGTACTGTTCTGTCGGGACGGGGAGCTGACGGTACTGTTCTGTCGGGACGGGGAGCTGACGGTACTGTTTTGTCGGGACGGGGAGCTGACGGTAGTGTTTTGTCGGGACGGGGAGCTGACGGTACTGTTTTGTCGGGACGGGGAGCTGACGGTACTGTTTTGTCGGGACGGGGAGCTGACGGTACTGTTTTGTCGGGACGGGGAGCTGACGGTACTGTTTTGTCGGGACGGGGAGCTGACGGTACTGTTTTGTCGGGACGGGGAGCTGACGGTACTGTTTTGTCGGGACGGGGAGCTGACGGTACTGTTTTGTCGGGACGGGGAGCTGACGGTAGTGTTTTGTCGGGACGGGGAGCAGACGGTACTGTTTTGTCGGGACGGGGAGCAGACGGTACTGTTTTGTCGGGACGGGGAGCAGACGGTACTGTTTTGTCGGGACGGGGAGCTGACGGTAGTGTTTTGTCGGGACGGGGAGCAGACGGTAGTGTTTTGTCGGGACGGGGAGCAGACGGTACTGTTTTGTCGGGACGGGGAGCAGACGGTACTGTTTTGTCGGGACGGGGAGCAGACGGTACTGTTCTGTCGGGACGGGGAGCAGACGGTACTGTTCTGTCGGGACGGGGAGCTGACGGTACTGTTTTGTCGGGACGGGGAGCTGACGGTAGTGTTTTGTCGGGACGGGGAGCTGACGGTAGTGTTTTGTCGGGACGGGGAGCAGACGGTACTGTTTTGTCGGGACGGGGAGCAGACGGTACTGTTTTGTCGGGACGGGGAGCAGACGGTACTGTTTTGTCGGGACGGGGAGCAGACGGTACTGTTCTGTCGAGACGGGGAGCAGACGGTACTGTTCTGTCGGGACGGGGAGCTGACGGTACTGTTTTGTCGGGACGGGGAGCTGACGGTAGTGTTTTGTCGGGACGGGGAGCTGACGGTACTGTTTTGTCGGGACGGGGAGCTGACGGTACTGTTTTGTCGGGACGGGGAGCTGACGGTACTGTTTTGTAGGGACGGGGAGCAGACGGTACTGTTTTGTAGGGACGGGGAGCAGACGGTACTGTTTTGTAGGGACGGGGAGCAGACGGTACTGTTTTGTAGGGACGGGGAGCAGACGGTACTGTTTTGTAGGGACGGGGAGCAGACGGTACTGTTTTGTAGGGACGGGGAGCAGACGGTACTGTTCTTTCGGGACGGGGAGCAGACGGTACTGTTTTGTCGGGACGGGGAGCTGACGGTACTGTTTTGTCGGGACGGGGAGCTGACGGTACTGTTTTGTCGGGACGGGGAGCTGACGGTACTGTTTTGTCGGGACGGGGAGCTGACGGTACTGTTTTGTCGGGACGGGGAGCTGACGGTACTGTTTTGTCGGGACGGGGAGCTGACGGTACTGTTTTGTCGGGACGGGGAGCAGACGGTACTGTTTTGTCGGGACGGGGAGCAGACGGTACTGTTTTGTCGGGACGGGGAGCAGACGGTACTGTTTTGTCGGGACGGGGAGCAGACGGTACTGTTTTGTCGGGACGGGGAGCAGACGGTACTGTTTTGTCGGGACGGGGAGCAGACGGTACTGTTTTGTCGGGACGGGGAGCAGACGGTACTGTTTTGTCGGGACGGGGAGCAGACGGTACTGTTCTGTCGGGACGGGGAGCAGACGGTACTGTTCTGTCGGGACGGGGAGCAGACGGTACTGTTCTGTCGGGACGGGGGGAGCTGACGGTACTGTTCTGTCGGGACGGGGAGCAGACGGTACTGTTCTGTCGGGACGGGGAGCAGACGGTACTGTTCTGTCGGGACGGGGAGCTGACGGTACTGTTTTGTCGGGACGGGGAGCTGACGGTAGTGTTTTGTCGGGACGGGGAGCTGACGGTACTGTTTTGTCGGGACGGGGAGCTGACGGTACTGTTTTGTAGGGACGGGGAGCAGACGGTACTGTTTTGTAGGGACGGGGAGCAGACGGTACTGTTTTGTAGGGACGGGGAGCAGACGGTACTGTTCTGTCGGGACGGGGAGCAGACGGTACTGTTTTGTCGGGACGGGGAGCTGACGGTACTGTTTTGTCGGGACGGGGAGCTGACGGTACTGTTTTGTCGGGACGGGGAGCTGACGGTACTGTTTTGTCGGGACGGGGAGCTGACGGTACTGTTTTGTCGGGACGGGGAGCTGACGGTACTGTTTTGTCGGGACGGGGAGCTGACGGTACTGTTTTGTCGGGACGGGGAGCAGACGGTACTGTTTTGTCGGGACGGGGAGCAGACGGTACTGTTTTGTCGGGACGGGGAGCAGACGGTACTGTTTTGTCGGGACGGGGAGCAGACGGTACTGTTCTGTCGGGACGGGGGGCAGACGGTACTGTTCTGTCGGGACGGGGAGCAGACGGTACTGTTCTGTCGGGACGGGGGGAGCTGACGGTACTGTTCTGTCGGGACGGGGAGCTGACGGTACTGTTTTGTCGGGACGGGGAGCAGACGGTACTGTTTTGTCGGGACGGGGAGCAGACGGTACTGTTTTGTCGGGACGGGGAGCAGACGGTACTGTTTTGTCGGGACGGGGAGCAGACGGTACTGTTCTGTCGGGACGGGGGGCAGACGGTACTGTTCTGTCGGGACGGGGAGCAGACGGTACTGTTCTGTCGGGACGGGGGGAGCTGACGGTACTGTTCTGTCGGGACGGGGAGCTGACGGTACTGTTTTGTCGGGACGGGGAGCTGACGGTACTGTTCTGTCGGGACGGGGAGCTGACGGTACTGTTCTGTCGGGACAGGGAGCTGACGGTACTGTTCTGTCGGGACGGGGGGGCTGACGGTACTGTTTTGTAGGGACGGGGGGAGCTGACGGTACTGTTTTGTAGGGACGGGGAGCTGACGGTACTGTTTTGTAGGGACGGGGAGCTGACGGTACTGTTGTGTCGGGACGGGGAGCTGACGGTACTGTTTTGTCGGGACGGGGAGCTGACGGTACTGTTTTGTCGGGACGGGGAGCAGACGGTACTGTTTTGTCGGGACGGGGAGCAGACGGTACTGTTTTGTCGGGACGGGGAGCAGACGGTACTGTTTTGTCGGGACGGGGAGCAGACGGTACTGTTTTGTCGGGACGGGGAGCAGACGGTACTGTTCTGTCGGGACGGGGGGCAGACGGTACTGTTCTGTCGGGACGGGGGGCAGACGGTACTGTTCTGTCGGGACGGGGAGCAGACGGTACTGTTCTGTCGGGACGGGGGGAGCTGACGGTACTGTTCTGTCGGGACGGGGAGCTGACGGTACTGTTTTGTCGGGACGGGGAGCAGACGGTACTGTTTTGTCGGGACGGGGAGCAGACGGTACTGTTTTGTCGGGATGGGGAGCAGACGGTACTGTTTTGTCGGGACGGGGAGCAGACGGTACTGTTTTGTCGGGATGGGGAGCAGACGGTACTGTTTTGTCGGGACGGGGAGCAGACGGTACTGTTTTGTCGGGACGGGGAGCTGACGGTACTGTTCTGTCGGGACGGGGAGCTGACGGTACTGTTCTGTCGGGACAGGGAGCTGACGGTACTGTTCTGTCGGGACGGGGGGGGGGGGCTGACGGTACTGTTTTGTAAGGACGGGGGGAGCTGACGGTACTGTTTTGTAGGGACGGGGAGCAGACGGTACTGTTCTGTCGGGACGGGGAGCAGACGGTACTGTTTTGTCGGGACGGGGAGCAGACGGTACTGTTTTGTCGGGACGGGGAGCAGACGGTACTGTTTTGTCGGGACGGGGAGCAGACGGTACTGTTTTGTCGGGACGGGGAGCAGACGGTACTGTTCTGTCGGGACGGGGAGCAGACGGTACTGTTCTGTCGGGACGGGGAGCAGACGGTACTGTTCTGTCGGGACGGGGAGCAGACGGTACTGTTCTGTCGGGACGGGGAGCAGACGGTACTGTTTTGTCGGGACGGGGAGCAGACGGTACTGTTTTGTCGGGACGGGGAGCAGACGGTACTGTTTTGTCGGGACGGGGAGCAGACGGTACTGTTCTGTCGGGACGGGGAGCAGACGGTACTGTTTTGTCGGGACGGGGAGCAGACGGTACTGTTTTGTCGGGACGGGGAGCAGACGGTACTGTTTTGTCGGGACGGGGAGCAGACGGTACTGTTTTGTCGGGACGGGGAGCAGACGGTACTGTTCTGTCGGGACGGGGAGCAGACGGTACTGTTCTGTCGGGACGGGGGGAGCTGACGGTACTGTTCTGTCGGGACGGGGGGAGCTGACGGTACTGTTCTGTCGGGACGGGGAGCAGACGGTACTGTTCTGTCGGGACGGGGAGCAGACGGTACTGTTCTGTCGGGACGGGGAGCAGACGGTACTGTTCTGTCGGGACGGGGAGCAGACGGTACTGTTCTGTCGGGACGGGGGGAGCTGACGGTACTGTTCTGTCGGGACGGGGAGCTGACGGTACTGTTCTGTCGGGACGGGGAGCTGACGGTACTGTTTTGTCGGGACGGGGAGCTGACGGTACTGTTTTGTCGGGACGGGGAGCTGACGGTACTGTTTTGTCGGGACGGGGAGCTGACGGTACTGTTTTGTCGGGACGGGGAGCTGACGGTACTGTTCTGTCGGGACGGGGAGCTGACGGTACTGTTCTGTCGGGACAGGGAGCTGACGGTACTGTTCTGTCGGGACGGGGGGGGGGGGGCTGACGGTACTGTTTTGTAGGGACGGGGGGAGCTGACGGTACTGTTTTGTAGGGACGGGGAGCTGACGGTACTGTTTTGTAGGGACGGGGAGCTGACGGTACTGTTTTGTAGAGACGGGGAGCTGACGGTACTGTTTTGTCGGGACGGGGAGCTGACGGTACTGTTTTGTCGGGACGGGGAGCAAATGGTACTGATGTGTTTGGAAAATAAGGGAAAAAGAAGGATCACGAGGACAACTTTTGCTGATGTCACTAGTGAAGCACTTTCTACATAGAGGTCCAGTTAAAGAAATTTCGAAAACAGAAAGCCAGACAAAATCTTCTCAGCCCGAAACTCTTCCCAGAACCAACCGTAGCCTAGTTAATCCTTCCTTTTCTCTGATTCTCAAGGTTGTTAATAAAGTTTGTTTAAGAAGGAAAAAAAAGGCGTGTGTGTTTTCAGTGTTTTCATCCACCCTGTTCACATGACCTCTGACCCGAGGCTTTGAGCGTTCCATACGACTTCCCGTTCCAAACCACGTGTGCTGGCTGTGTGCTCTCTGGCAGTCTGTTCGGGCGGAGGTTGTGTGAGGGCGGCATGGCGAGCCAGGGGCACTGCCTTCGCTTTGAGGGTTGCAATTTCTTCCGGCAGCGCCTGCTGCTGTCCACCCTGAGCGGGAGGCCGGTGAAGATCCAGAGGATCCGGGAGAAGGATGAGAGCCCCGGGCTGAGGGGTAAGGACGATGATTACCGAGCATTGTGCTTCTTTTCATGTGCGCTGCAAAATGTCTGGCGGCTTCCCATCTATTCTCTCTGGACTGTCTTACATTACAGCATAGTGATCTCTAAATGTCACTAGCTGGTGTATGGCTGCCATTGTGGGAGAAGGTATGGGCTGCCACCTTCATACTTTACATCATGAAAGACGTGGCCATCCATACCTCACATTTTCACAACTCTGTCAGCTACATCATACTATTTACAATCAGGACCAGAGGACAGTGCTAGAGCTGCTGTTTTACCACCCTGAATGGCCATCCAGCCGCTGAGGGCTGTACACATGCCATGGTGCTTTGTGGCCGCAGCAAATATTAAACGGCATGTTGCGATCAACGGGCGACACCATTGTCAAGGGGGCCTCGCCGCAACTGCAGTGGGTTGATATTTTTAGGGTTCTAACTGGCGGTGGGAAGGTGATCTATCACCTGCCAAAAACACCTCTGGAAAGCAATCCACCATGGATCTTTTTTCAGAGGGCAGCAATGGCTGGCACACCTATAAATGAGCCCTTAAAGTGGTTGTTAAGGAAGAAGACTTTTTTTTAAATCTTTATGCATTAAAGTGGAGCTCCACTTGTTTGCTTCCTCCTCCGACCTCTGCTGCTACATTTGGCACCTTTTGGGGGGGGGGGGGGTGGATACCAGTTTTTGACAGGTACCCGCTCCCACTTGGAAGGACGGGAAGAAAATTGCGTAATCCTAATGCTAGGAGTGCCTGCACAGGACATGAACTAATGCTAATACGCATGTTTATACCATGTCTTTTCTGCAAACATCTTCAAGTTCTAACCTAACAGAGTTATCTTGCCCAAGAGCTAGTCACAATGGCATTGGTTTGAGGTGCCTTTGGGATCACTGAGAACTCAATGACTGGTAGCATACAAAATAATTCCGCGCTGCCCTCTGGATAAGCTGCTAACACAACAAGTAGACAAATAGTAAAAAGTGTGGAAACAAAGTGTAGCGCTAATCAAAAAAATTAACAAGAATGCATGACGCACTCAAATGAGTATATAAAAACGGTGCAATATAAAAAAAGACACTCAAATATTAAGTAAAAACAGTAAGAAGTCCTCCTATATACAAAATGTCTATATGCGAAATACAAGTGAAAACTTGTTCAACTGAGTGTCCTAAAGTAATTCAAAAATGAAGGCAATTTGTGAAATTCAAAAGTGGGTGAAGACTTTGAAGGGAAAGGTGACGGTGAGAAGATGAAGAGAACCACCACCAATAGGTAAGGAGCTTACCAGATAGTTTGAACCCAGAGGAACATATGTTCAGTGGGTCAAACGGGCTTGGTGTGGTGGAACCACGATGGAACCTGGACAGTCTGTATGCTGCAAATTGCTGTGCTGGAAATGGCCAAACATCAACATAGAGAGAGAAACCGCAGAAGAAAGATGACCTCTTAGCAGATAACCTCATATGCAGTAGTAGTCCGGGAAAATCCCAATCAATATGAGCAGGTAAGTATCATGTAATAGAGAAAAGAAACAGCCACATAGCGTAACTCTGTATATAAATCAAAATTTAATGTAGTGGAAACACTTACATTTAAGTTGCTATAAAAGCACTTTGCTAAGAATGTGGCAACAATGGAGTCCTCCCGACGCGTTTCGTGCCTTCATTTTTGAATTACTTTAGGACACTCAGTTGCACAAGTTTTCACTTGTATTTCACATATAGACATTTTGTATATAGGAGGACTTCTTACTGTTTTTACTTAATATTTGAGTGTCTTTTTTTATATTGCACCGTCTTTATATACTCATTTGAGTGCTTCATGCGTTCTTGTTAATTTTTTTTGATTAGCGCTACACTTTTTGTTTCCAAACTCAATGACTGGTGCATTAAACACCTAACTCCAGGTTTTAGAGAAGTTTTTGTTTGTTTGGACCAAGCTGATCTATCATCGGCCTGCCCTCCTCAGCCAATCTAGAATGCGTTGTATTATGAAAATACAAAGCTCCATGTGAATGGCTGAGCAGCACTCAGGCCAACTTGATTTGGTTCTGGGAGCAGGATGGAAAGTTCCCATTCTGCTGCTGGAACACAGCACTTTATTCTGTATGTCGCTAAGGGTACATACGCTTTATACAGCGCAACAAACCGCTGCATCTCTTGGTGAAGATTGGACCATCTTGGTTGAAACAAACTATTTTAAACTTTACAAAAATCTGAAGTAAGACTTTAACCTGCAGGTTCTGCATTCCCATAGACTTGTATAGGAATGCAAAACTTGTTTGTAGCGATCAAAAGCTTGTCAGCACAGCCATGGCTAGTCGCAGATTTTTGTCAGAGCCAAGAGAATATATGGGTCATATTTAGTATATTCTGAAATAATGTTCAGTAATGACTCGCAAAGATAATTACTGGATATCTGTCTTTACAAACCCAGGTCTTTAGGTTAGTATTGATTGTGGGAACCTCTCCACAACTGTTCAGTAGTCTAAAGCCCCGTACACACGGTCAGACTTTTGGCCAACAAACTTCATTTTGAGCAAGTTGGACCAACAATCCAACGTGTGTACGCTCCATCGGACAAACTTTTTTTTGCTTTTTTTTCTTGTTTTCATCTGACAAAAGTTGGGTCTGCAAACGGACAAACTTTTGCCCAACAAAAGTCAGATGGAGCAAAGTCCGACCGTGTGTACAGAAAACCATCTGACTTTTGTCCGATGGACAAAACAACTAATGTTAAAATCAACCAACAATAGCAGAAGTTGACCAAAGGATGGCGGCAAAGAGCAGAAAAACCACGTGATGTTGCAAAAAGTTTTGGGAAAGTTTGCAGAAAAGTCCTGTGGTGTGTATGCTATGGGTGTTCCCGACCAACTCCATTTTGGACAAAAAAACACGGAAAAGTCAGATGGAAGTCCGACCGTGTGTACGGGGCTTTAGTCTATATATATATATGAATGTAGTCAGGCATTGATTATTTATTTCATATAACTAAAATCTGACCTGTAGGTCCTCTGCTTCTGTGTAAATTACTGGTATTAAGCTGGCCATACACCATACAATTTTTTTCTTATTCAATTTTCTTTAGATTTACCTTCAACTATGTAATGAAAGGGCATGCTTGATTGCATACAAATTGAAGGTGTTTAGGTTTGACCTCCATATATGGTTTTGGTAAATCTAGGAAAGTTGTACAAGAAAATTGTATAATGTATGGCCAGCCTTAGGCTGGGTTCACACTTGTACGACACGACAGTCATACAACTTTCAACCTACTTTGCTCTGCGACATCAGTCCTACATTGATCCTACATTGGTCCGACATCCATCCGACTTTCATGAACAGGATACTACTTTGATCCGACTTTGTGCTAGTCTGACTTGTCCTTTGACCAATCAAAACAATCACAGGGTGAGATAAATTCCTTTTACTGCTGCTGTAATCACCATGTCGGATGGTTAGGACAAGTATCCTACTTTGATCCGACTTCAATGATATTCAATGGGCAGAAGTAGGATCAAAGTCGGACCAAAGTAGTACAGGGAGCATTTTCAAAGTCGGACCGACTTGTTTCGGACCAGTTAAGACGGCTCCCATAGGGAAACATTGGTTTTCACACGTCATGCGACATGAGCTCCCAATGTCGGAGCGTTTGTCGGACCAGTGTGAACCCAGCCTGACCCTGAAATAATTACCAGTTCAATGGTGCAGCTTCCTTTCATATCTCAGCAGCCTCTGATTATGACCAAAAGAAAGCTCTATTTGTGGGGAAAAAATGATAAAAATTTCGTTTGGGTACAGTGTAGCATGACCGCGCAATTGTCATTCAAAGTGCAAGAGCGCAGAAAGCTGAAAATTGGTCTGGGCAGTTCAATGGTGCAGCTTCCTTTCATATCTCAGCAGCCTCTGATTATGACTCTTGGACCTCTTCACTGTGGCCAAGGGAGGGTAGTACTGAAGTTTTGGAGAAGCTGTGGAGAGAGCTCACCTCAGTAGTTCAGGCCGGTAATTATTTTCTTCATGGGATCAGCAGACTTTTTCTTTTTGCTTTCTTTTTTTTACCCAGTGTGTGTGTGTAGAAATCCTTTGCTGAACTCAAGGTGATGGCTTTCAATGCAGGGCCTCCATTGTGAGATAGAGGTGCGCCCTAAAGGGGTGGATAAGGGGACTAGCCCCCTAATGCATTGGTATCTGGCTAGGGTGATCAGTTTCCCCAACAAGAAATGACTGCCGGTACAATAATAAGTGAAAAAAGTGTAAAAAGCTAGGATGTCCAAGATGTATGCGAAGAGGGTAAAGTTGCAGCAAGGCAATCACGGGGGGGGGGGGGGGAGGACACAATGGACAGCGATGGGAAAGAAGAACATAGTACATTTGGAGACAAGGGGGAACAAAGGCATATAGAGGACACAACAAAGTGAGGGGATGGCAGGCAAGTGGGTAAAATATTTGTGGGTGTATGTATCTCTCACTTCTCCATCTTTATTATGAAGGTCCATTGGATTTCCTCAGAGCAAGTCTCGAAACGTGTTGGGGATGATAATTAATATCCATACAAGAAACATCTATTTACCTCTCTTTTTATTATTTTGGGCATGTGTCTGAAACAATTCCTTTCTATGTAAGAGAAATATAATCTCACAAAAGTGAGTACCCCCCCCGCTCACATTTTTGTAAATATTTTATTATATCTTTTCATGTGACAACACTGAAGAAATGACACTGTGCTACAATGTAAAGTAGTGAGTGTACATCTTGTATAACTGTAAATTTGCTGTCCCCTCAAAATAACTCAACACACAGCTATTAATGTCTAAACCGCTGGCAACAAATGTGAGTACACCCCTAAGTGAAAATGTCAAAATTGGGCCCAAAGTGTCAATATTTTGTGTGGCCACCATTATTTTCCAACACTGCCTTAACCCTCTTGGGCATGGAGTTCACCAGAGCTTCACAGGTTGCCACTGGAGTCCTCTTCCACTCCTCCATGACAACATCACAGAGCTGGTGGATGTTAGAGACCTTGCGCTCCTCCACCTTCCTTTTGAGGATGCCCCACAGATGCTCAATAGAGGTTAGGTCTGGAGACATGCTTGGCCAGTCCATCACCTTTACCCTCAGCCTATTTAGCAAGGCAGTGGTAGTCTTGGAGGTCTGTTTGGTGTCGTTATCATGTTGGAATACTGCCCTGTGGGCTGCGGCCCACTCTCCGAAGGGAGGGGGAGCATGCTCTGCTTCAGTATTGTCACAGTACATGTTGGCATTCATGGTTCCATCAATGAACTGTTGCTCCCCAATGCCAGCAGCACTCATGCAGCCCCAGACCATGACACTCCCACCCCCATGCTTGACTGTAGGCAAGACACTTGTCTTTGTACTCCTCACCTGGATGCCGCCACACACGCTTGACACCATATGAATCAAATAAGTGCAACCCCATCTTTTTTGAATTTTTATTTTCACTAGTTTTGCATTTGGCTAGGGTCAGTGTCACTATTGGTAGCACGAGGCAATATCTGGACCCTATACAGGTTGCACAGGCAGTCCAACTCCTCCAGGATGTCACATCAATATGTGCCATTGCCTGAAGGTTTGCTGTCTCCCAGCACCATCTTAAGAAAATGTAGGAGATTCCAGGAGACAGGCAGTTACTCTAGGAGAGCTGGACAGAGCCGTTGAAGGTCCTTAACCCATCAGCAGTACCGGTATCTGCTCCGTTGTGCAAGGAGGAATCTTGATGAGAACTGCCAGAGCCCTACAAAATGACCTCCAGCAGGCCATTGGTGTGAATGTCTCTGACCAAACAATCAGAAACCAACTTCATGGGGGTGGCCTGAGGGCCCGACGTTCTCTAGTGGGCCCTGTGCTCGCTGCCCGGCATCGTGGAGCTCGATTTAGCATTTGCCATTGAACACCAGAATTGGCACGTCCGCCACTGGCGCCCTGTACTCTCCACAGATGAGAGCAGGTTCACCCTGAGCAAGTGACAGACATGAAAAAGTCTGGAGAAGCCGTGGAGAATGTTATGCTGCCTATAACATTCAGCAAGACTGGTTTAGTGGTGGGCCAGTAATGGTTTGGTAAGGCATATCCATGGATGGACATACAGACCTCTACAGGCTAGACAGTGGCACCCTGACTGCCATTAGGTATTTTGATGAAATCCTTGGACCCATTGTCAGACCCTACGCGGGTGTAGTGGGTCCTGGGTTCCTCCTGGTGCACGACAATGCCCAGCCTCTCTTGTGGCGAGAGTATGCAGCCAGTTTCTGAAGGATGAAGGAATTGATACCATTAAATGGCTCCACGTTTTCCTGACCTAAATCCAATAGAACACATCTGGGACATTGTTTCGGTCCATCCGATGCCACCAGGTTGCACCTCAGTCTGTTTAGGAGCTTAGTGATGCCCTGGTCCAGATCTGGGAGGAAATACCCCAGGCTTCCTTCCGTGATCTCATTAGGAGCATGCCCCGACATGTCCATCAAACAATGTTTTGAACGAAAGATGCCTCATTACCCAGTCCATATCAGTATAGCTGTCCAGCATGATATTTTTCCCCATTGAGATCTGATGTATTTTCAAAGTGTTCCTTCTATATTTTTTTTTTAAAGGGGTGTGTGTGTGTATATATTCTTTATCTATAGAACAATAGATTTATTTGAGCTTTGGTTCTGTTCTTTGTGGGGTATGTGACTTTTTGGCCTGTGACAATTTATTCTTGTAAACAGTAATGTTCCAGTATACCTTTTTAACCACTTCAGCCCTGGAAGTATTAATGACCAGGCCTTTTTTTGCGATACGGCACTGCGTTATTTTAACTGCCAACTGTGTGGGCTTGCAACGCTGTACCCCAAAAAAAATTTTTTTTTTCCCCTCACAAATAGAGCTTTCTTTTGGAGGTATTTGATCACCTCTGCAGTGTTTATTTTTTGGGCTATAAACAAAAAGAGGCCGACTAATTTTGAAGAAAAATATATTTTTTTACTTTCTGCTATAAATGTCCAAAAAAATATTTCAGCAATTTAGGCCAATATGTATTCTACATATTTTTGGTTAAAAAAAAATCCCAATAAGCGTATATTGATTGGTTTGCGCAAAAGTTAGAACTACAGGATAGATTTTTTATTTAACTAGTAATGGGGGTGATCAGAGATTTTTAGCGGGATTGCGGTGGACAAATCTGACCCTAAGTGACACTTTTTGGGGACCAGCGACGCCACTGCAGTGATCGGTGCTAGAAAAAAAAATGTACTGATTACTGTATAAATGACACTGGCAGGGAAGGGGTTAACATCAGGGGCGATCAAGGGGTTACATGTGTTCCCTGTTGGTGCTTTCTTACTAATGTGAGGGGGGGGGGTGCTGACAGGAACAACAGAGATCGCTGTTCCTAATCACTAGGAACAGCAGATCTCCATGTTGTCCCCGTTCTGCCTCTCTGTGAAGCGTTCGGGTGGCCGGCGGACATCGGGTCCGCCAGGGCACGCGCATTAGCTCCTCCTCCGTGCAGCGCGCGCTCACTCTATCTAATGCATGAAACGACATACAGTTAACGTTGTTTCGCACAATAGAGCCGCCCTGCCGCAGTATATATGCGGTAGACGGTCTTTAAGTGGTTAAAATGGTTGTCTATTTTGGTGCCCTTAAAATCCCTTCCACCTATGTTTTTTCTTTTGCATTTAGACAAATTCTGGGAGGGGCAGAAAGAGGGGTTGATTTGCTAAAACTGCAGAGTGCAAAATCTGGTGCAGCTGTGCATGGTAGCCAATTGGTTTCTAACTTTCAGCTTGTACAATTAAGCTTTGAGGCTGGGTTCACACTAGTGCGAGCCGACATATGTCCGACTTTCAATGAACGGGGATCCGACTTGGATCCCCGCCAATATCAGGCACTGTGTTTGGTATGAATCTTGAGGGGGAACTCCAGGCCAAATTTTAAATCAAAAAACCGGCATGGGTTCCCCTCCAAGAGCATACCAGGCCCTTGGGTCTGGTCTAGATTTGAAGGGGCGCCCTTGCGCCGAAAAAACGGCGTGGGGGTCCCCCCCAAAATCCAAACCAGACCCTTATCCGAGCACGCAACCTGGCAGGCCGCAGGGGAAGAGGGGGGGACGAGAGCGGCCCCCCTCCCTCCTGAACCGTACCAGGCCGCATGCCCTCAACATGGGGGGTTTGGTGCTCTGGGGCAGGGGGGCGACCTGCGGCCCCCCCATCCCAGAGCACCCTGCCCCCATGTTGATGAGGACAGGGCCTCTTCCCGACAACCCTGGCCGTTGGTTGTCGGGGTCTGCGGGCGGGGGGCTTATCGGAATCCGGGAGCCCCCTTCAATAAGGGGGCCCCGGATCCCGGCCCCCCCACCCTATGTGAATGAGTATATGGGGTACATCGTACCCCTACCCATTCACCTGGTGGAAAAAAATTGCAATAAAAAAACCACACAGCTTTTTAAAGTATTTTATTGCACAGCTCCGGGGGTCTTCTTCCGACTTCAGGGGTCTCCGGTGTCGTCGCTGCGCTCTCCGGTTCTTTCTTCCGCCGGGCCTCCGCTAACTTCTTTTTAGCTCTTTTGCTAACGGAGGCCCGGTCTTCTCCGTCGTCTCGTCCGGCTCTCCGTTGTCCTTCTGCCGGCCCCTCCACTAACTTCTTTAGCTCTTTTGCTAGTGGAGGAGCCGGTTTTGCCGTCGGCGTCTTCTTCCCTCTTCTCCTCCTCGATGTTGACGCGTCGCTTCCTCCCGCTGTAATACTGGCTCTCCGCTCCGCATTAATATAGGCTTCTCATGACGTCACAGTCACATGTTCCGGGGCACATGGCACCGGAGCATGTGACTGTGACGTCATGGGAACATGTGACTGACGTCATGGGAAGCCTATAATAATGCGGAGCGGAGAGCCAGTATTACAGCGGGAGGAAGCGACGCGTCGACATCGAGGAGGAGAAGAGGGAAGAAGACGCCAACGGCGACGACGGGAAGACCGGCTCCTCCACTAGCAAAAGAGCTAAAGAAGTTAGTGGAGGGGCCGGCAGAAGGACAACGGAGAGCCGGACGAGACGACGGAGAAGACCGGGCCTCCGTTAGCAAAAGAGCTAAAAAGAAGTTAGCGGAGGCCCGGCGGAAGAAAGAACCGGAGAGCGGGAGAAGAAGGCGGCGACGGAGAAGACCGGGCCTCCGCTAGCAAAAGAGCTAAAAAGAAGTTAGCGGAGGCCCGGCAGAAGAAAGAACCGGAGAGCGCAGCGACGACACCGGAGACCCCCGAAGTCGGAAGAAGACCCCCGGAGCTGTGCAATAAAATACTTTAAAAAGCTGTGTGGTTTTTTTATTGCAATTTTTTTCCACCAGATGAATGGGTAGGGGTACGATGTACCCCATACTCATTCACATAGGGTGGGGGGGCGGGATCCGGGGGCCCCCTTATTGAAGGGGGCTCCCGGATTCCGATAAGCCCCCCCGCCCGCAGACCCCGACAACCAACGGCCAGGGTTGTCGGGAAGAGGCCCTGTCCTCATCAACATGGGGGCAGGGTGCTCTGGGGTGGGGGGGCTGTAGGTCGCCCCCCTGCCCCAGGGCACCAAACCCCCCCCCCCATGTTGAGGGCATGCGGCCTGGTACGGTCTAGGAGGGAGGGGGGCCGCTCTCTCATCCCCCCCCTCTTCCCCTGCGGCCTGCCAGGTTGCGTGCTCGGATAAGGGTCTGGTTTGGATTTTGAGGGGACCCCCACGCCGTTTTTTTTGGTGTAGGGGCGCCCCTTCAAATCCAGACCAGACCTAAGGGCCTGGTATGCTCCTGGAGGGGGAACCCATGCCGGTTTTTTATTTAAAATTTGGCCTGGAGTTCCTCCTCAAGAGCAGTACAGCACAAGTCGCATGCCAAAGTCGGATCATGCAAGACTGCGGTCCGACTTTGATCCGACTTCAATGATAGTCAATGGGCTGAAGTCGGACCAAAGTAGTACAGGGAGCATTCTCAAAGTCGGACCGACATGTGTCGGACCAGTTAAGACGGCTCCCATAGGGAAACATTGATTTTCACACGTCATGCGACATGAGCTCCCAATGTCGGAGCGTTTGTCGCCCCAGTGTGAACCAGGCCTGACAGAAAAAAAATGGAAGCTGGTTGGTTTCTATGCAGAGATGCGCCAGATTTTACAATCTCCAATTTTAGTAAATCAACCCAATACTGTAGTGTCAGCTTTAAACCTCTTTCTAGTTTTGACCCTCAGGGAGCTGGCACTGATTCCAGGAGGAGGGGGGGGGGGGGGGTTTGCTGAGATAATTGCCTTGGATAGGCACGACTAAGCGTAGGGGAAGGACAGAACTTCAGGGACCTGGTGATATTAGATGGTGATAGGACCAGTTAATTGGGAGGTTCGCTGTGGGCTACACTGAGGTTTAAATATTTTTTTGCTATTGACTGTAGATTCTGCCCACTGTCTGCTGGTAATCACAAAAGGAGAGTGGACCTGATGGGTGACGAGGGCTGGACGATTTTGGCCCAAAAAAAAAATCAGCGATTTTAACCACTTGCTGCCCGCCCTACAGCGGATTGACGTCGGCAAAGTGGTTGCAAAATCCTGACAGGACGTCATATGACGTCCTCAGGATTTTGAGCCGCTGCGCGCCCCCAGGGGCGCGCATCACGGCGATCGTTGCTGCGGAGTGTCAGTCTGACACCCCGCAACTCCGATCTAGGTTAAGAGTCTCCGATGGAGACTCTTTACCACGTGATCAGCCGTGTCCAATCACGGCTGATCAGTGTAAACAGGAAAAGCCGGTCATCGGCTTTTCCTCACTCGCGTCTGTCAGACGCGAGTAGAGGAGAGCCGATCGGCTGCTCCTCTGACAGGGGGGGTTTGTGCTGATCGATTATCAGCACAGCCCCCCCCCCCCCGAGGATGCCCCCACTGGACCACCAGCGATGCCACTGGACCACCAGGGATGCCAGCACCAGGTATGCCACCCTAGACCACAATGGATGCCAGTTAGTGCCCCCTAATGGATGCCAATCAGTGCCCACAATGGATGCCAATCAGTGCCCACAATGGGCATCACTGATTGGCAGGCATTTTTGTTTGGCACTGATAGGCGGCACGGATGTACTGTAATGGATGCCCATCCGTGCCGCCCATCAGTGCCTCATATTAGTGCCGCCCATCATCCGTTCCACCTATCAGTGCCACATATTAGTGCCCATCATCCGTTCCACCTCATCGGTGCCCGTCAGTGCAGCCCCATCAGTGAAGGAGAAAACGTACTTATTTAAAAAGTTTTGTAACTGAAACAAAAAAAAACCTTTTTTTTTTTCAAAATTTTTGGTCTTTTTTTTTTTTTTTTTTTTTTTTTTTAGCAGAAAATAAAAATCCCAGAGGTGATCAAATACCACCAAAAAGCTCTATTTGTGGGGAAAAAATGATAAAAATTTCGTTTGGGTACAGTGTAGCATGACCGCGCAATTGTCATTCAAAGTGCAACAGCGCAGAAAGCTGAAAATTGGTCTGGGCAGGAAGGTGGTTAAATAAAAAAAAAAACTCGATTCACGATTCGGCCTCGCCTAAAAAATCCTGCCTGCAGCTCGCCGCTATCCTTGGAAAAGTCTGCGGCGTCCGGCCTCGCGGCCTTTTCCTAGGATCGCGGCAAGCTGTGGGTAGGATTTTTTAGGCGAGGCCGGGCTTCGGGCCTAGTCCACGGAGCGCCGGTCCAATGAAAAAATGAAGAAAAAAATTTAATCGGTCAAAATCTGAATCGATTTGCCCTTGCAACTCGATTCAGATTTTAAATCGATTTTTTTTTTTCCCAGCCCTATGGGTGATTAGTACCTCAGTGTCCTCATCAGGCTCCACCCAATGTTGATGGCACTGGTTTCCAGGAGCCTGGTAACTGTGAAGCAGACGGTGTCCGTAATGACCATTGATGGGTGAGGGGGGTAGTGGCAGCAAACATGCCACTGTGCTACATAGTGTGTGCTGACAAGTACTCGTCTCTGTATGCCAAACTAGAGTTGGTCTAAACATATTTTTAACCACTTAACGACCGCTCACTGTATATATATATATATATATATATATATATATATATATATATATACGTCGGCAGAATGGCACCGACAGGCACAATCACGTAGAGCATACGTGATCGCCTTTGTATAGTTGGGGGGGTCCGATCGGACCGCCCTCCTATACAGTGAGCGGCCGTTAATCGTGGGGGAGTGTTCGGAGATGAGGGGGTGACCATTCGATTTCGGCCACCCCCTCGCGATCGCTCCCGGCCAATGAAAATGCTTCCTCTGCCATGTGATGTAAACACAGGCAGGAGGAAGTGATGTCATCTCCCTCGCGGCGGTCTTTTCGATTCCGGCGCCGAGGAGAGAGGAAGCAGGTTAGTGCACCAACAGTCCACTGACACATAGGTACACATAGGCACACATTTCACCCCCCAGCCCCCAATCACAGTGTCACTGATTGCAGTGATCATTTATTTTACTGATCACTGCATTTAGTGTCATCTGTGATAATAAAAAGTTGCAGGGCAGTTAGGATTAGGCCCCTTTAGGTCCAGGGTAGCCCCCTAACCCCCCCTAATAAAGGTTTAACCCCTTGATCGCCCCCCAGGTAACCCTTTCACCCCCTAACGCCAGCGTCGCTAATCGATCGTATTTTCGATCGCTGTATTTAGTGCCGGTGGTGCCCTAGATAGCCAGTTTAGAGGTCGACCGATATGGGTTTTTCTCTGGCCGATGCCGATATTTTGAAATTGGGGCGGTCGATGGCCGATATATGATGCCGATTTTTGTGGCCGATATTTTAGGCCGATTAAAAAAAAAAAAAAAAAAAAAAAAAACCCTCACCCACTCTATTCCTTCCTGCTTACTCCTGTCACTCTAGCACACACTTGATGTCCTCAGTACAGATGGCACTGGTTTGGAACTGGCAGGTGGCACTGGTTTGGAACTGACAGATGGCACTGGCAGGTGGCACTATTGGCACTGGCAGGTGGCACTATTGGAACTGACAGATGGCACTGGTTTGGAAAAGACAGATGGCACTGGCATGTGGCACTGGCTGGCGGTACTGGTTTGGAACTGACAGATGGCTCTATTGGCACTGGCAGGTGGCACTGGTTTGGAACTGACAGATGGCACTGGCAGGTGGTACTGGTTAGGAACTGACAGATGGCACCGATTGGCAGCAGGGGGCACTGGTTTGGAACGGACAGATGGCACTAGTTTGGGACAGATGGCACTGATTGGCAGTGGCACTTGCAATTGGAACTGGGTGGCACTGGCGTGTGACACTGGTTGGCACTGGCTGGTGGCACTGACAGATGGCACCGATTGGCACTGGCTGGGGGCACTGACAGATGGCACTGGCACTGATGGCACCGATTGGCGGTGGCACTGATTTGGGTGGCACTGACAGATGGCCCTGATTGACACTGGCTGGTGGCACTGACAGATGGCACCGATTGGCGGTGACACTGATTGACACTGGCTGGTGGCACTGATTGACACTGGCTGGTGGCACTGACAGATGGCACTGGCTGGGGCACTGGCTTGGGCACTGACAGATGGCACTGGCTGGGGGCACTGACAGATGGCACTGGCTGGGGGCACTGACAGATGGCACTGGCTGGGGGCACTGACAGATGGCACTGGCTGGGGGCACTGACAGATGGCACTGGCTGGGGGCACTGACAGATGGCACTGGCTGGGGGCACTGACAGATGGCACTGGCTGGGGGCACTGACAGATGGCACCGATTGGCGGTGGCACTGATTTGGGTGGCACTGACAGATGGCCCTGATTGACACTGGCTGGTGGCACTGACAGATGGCACCGATTGGCGGTGACACTGATTGACACTGGCTGGTGGCACTGATTGACACTGGCTGGTGGCACTGACAGATGGCACTGGCTGGGGCACTGGCTGGGGGCACTGACAGATGGCACTGGCTGGGGGCACTGACAGATGGCACTGGCTGGGGGCACTGACAGATGGCACTGGCTGGGGGCACTGACAGATGGCACTGGCTGGGGGCACTGACAGATGGCACTGGCTGGGGGCACTGACAGATGGCACTGGCTGGGGGCACTGACAGATGGCACTGGCTGGGGGCACTGACAGATGGCACTGGCTGGGGGCACTGACAGATGGCACTGGCTGGGGGCACTGACAGATGGCACTGGCTGGGGGCACTGGCTGGGGGCACTGGCTGGGGGCACTGGCTGGGGGCACTGGCTGGGGGCACTGGCTGGGGGCACTGGCTGGGGGCACTGGCTGGGGGCACTGACAGATGGCACTGGCTTGGGGCACTGGCAGGTTTCACACTAAGCCGAGTGTAATGTGTGAAACTGACAGAGAGGAGAGAGAGAGGGAGAGAGCTGTTAGAATTGAGCTCGATGTGGGGGTGGGCGGGCCAGCAGCTAAATTACACCAGCAAATGATTGGGCTGCTTTAGACGTAGTGGCCCGCCCAGATACCATCCCATTGGCTGGTGTAATATCTGCTGGGTCCCGCCCACCCCCGACATCAAGCTGACACATCCTCTCTCTCTCCTCTTACTTTCAGTTTCACACACACACACAGCACGGCGCTTGATGCTGCTGAGTGTGGAGGGGGGAGGAAGTGCAGCCAGTGAATAATATCGGCCAGTTTTGATATTAATCGGCCAAAGCCGATTTATCAAAAATGCCTAAATATCGGCCGATATATCGGCCAGCCGATATATCGGTCGACCTCTAAGCCAGTTAATTATTTTTAGGTTCGCCGCAGGTTTTTATTAGCGTCAGATACCCCCATATATTATTTTAACCCCCTGATTGCCCCTAGAGTTAACCCTTTCACCAGTGATCACCATATAAGCGTCACTGGTGACACTGGTTACCCAGTTAGTTATTTAGGTAACCCGTCAGGTTTTTATATAGCGTCGGTTACCCCCATATTCAACCTAATAAAGGTTTTAACCCCCTGATTGCCCCTAGTTAACCCTTTCACCAGTGATCACCATATAAAGGTTACGGGTGACGCTGGTTGGTTAGTTTGCTTTTTATAGCATATGGGCACCCGCCGTATATAACCCAATAAAGGTTTAACCCCCTGATCGCCCGGCGGGTGAGATCAATTAGATTTTAGCGCCAGAGAGGGTCTGCGTCGCCCCAGGCAGCGTTAGGTTAGTGCCAGTAACGCTAACACCCACTCGCAAAGCATACACCTCCCTTAGTGGTATAGTATCTGATCAGATCTATACTAGCGTCCCCAGCGGTTTAGGGTTCCCAAAAACGCAGTGTTAGCGGGATCAGCCCAGATACCTGCTAGCACCTGCGTTTAGCCCAGCCCAGCCCACCCAAGTGCAGTATCGATCGATCACTGTCACTTACCAAACACAAAACACATAACTGCAGCGTTCGCAGAGACAGTCCTGATCCCTGCGACCGCTAACAGTTTTTTTTGTAGCGTTTGATATATTTGCTGACGACAGTCGGGTGCTTTTTTCCTGTGAATCTTACTAGTGTACCCCTAAATTTAGAGCCCAAAATGGCAAGTCGAAGGTACACTAGTAAAGAGGCCTACGAGATTCTGAGCATGACAGATAGTGAAGAGGAGGTCACGTATCTGTCAGATTCAGGCTCAGAATATCTTCCCGTAGAAGACAGTGACGTCAGCGGCCCCACGTCAGATAGCTCTGACGACGAAGTTGAGGTCCCTGCTAAGGTCAGGCGTACCCGATCCCGATCTTCTGAGGTTGTTGAGGAGCAAGAACCGCAAGTCTCTCGTATCATGGAGCAGAGTAGTACTAGCGCCGCTATTCCTTCTGGTGAATTGGCAAGCACCAGCGGCCTAGTACAGCCTGGGCGTACATCCAGCACTGCAGTATCACGTGGTGACGTGGCGAGTCCCATAAGTGCAGTTCAAGCTGGCGAGGTGGCAAGCACAAGTAGTGTCCCGCTGCCACCAATAAGAAGACAAAGGCAGGCCCGTCGTGCCCATAGTGCCCTTCCTGCAGAATTCGCCTATCCTGATTGGGTCCCCACCACTTCTGCAGAACCCGTACTTCCCCCATTCACTGCCCAACCCGGTATTCAGGTGGAAACAGCTGATTTTATGCCAATTGATTATTATTCGCTGTTTTTCACGGAAGATCTCTATAGATCTATTGTGGACCAGATTAATTTATATGCTGGTCAATTCATCGCCGCTAATCCCCAGTTGCCTTCCATTGCCAAAGATTGGAAACCAATTACGGTTTCCGAATTTAAGACCTTTCTGGGCCTTTCCCTCAACATGGGCACACATAAATTCCCGTCATTGCGTGCTTATTGGTCCACGCACCCAATTGACCACATGCCCGTGTTCTCTGCCTCCATGCCCAGGAAACGATACGAGCAGATTTTGCGGTTCATGCACTTCAACGACAATGAACTTTGTCGTCCACGTGGGGACCCTGAGTACGACCGGCTCTATAAAATTCGGCCCCTCATAAACCACTTCAACGAACGTTTTGCAGCCTTGTTTATTCCCGATCAAGCTGTCTGCGTTGATGAGTCCCTGATTAAATTTTCTGGCCGTTTGGCTTTCAAGCAGTACCTTCTCAGCAAGCGTGCCAGATACGGGGTCAAGCTCTATAAGTGCTGTGACAGGGCAACAGGCTATGTATGGAGCTTTATGGTTTATGAGGGAAAAGATAGTCAGGTTGAGCCGGTCAACTGCCCAGATTACATAGGGAGCGCTGGCAAGATAGTGTGGAACTTGGTGTCACCCTTATTCGGAAAGGGGTACCACTTGTATGTGGACAATTATTACACGAGCGTGCCACTGTTTAGTCACTTGTTTGATCATCAGATTGGAGCATGTGGCACCGTGCGACCTAATCGCCGGGGCTTTCCCCAGCGGCTTGTAGATGCCCGTCTTAGGCTGGGGGAGAGAGCCTGCGTAAATGTAATAACTTGCTCGCTATGAAGTGGAGGGACAATAAGAATGTTTTCCTTCTTACCTCCCTTCATGCAGACACGACAGTCCAAATTCGTACGGCGACTGGTGTTGTGGAGAAACCCCTCTGTGTCCACGAATATAACCAAAATATGGGAGGGGTGGACCTCAACGACCAGTTGATGGCGCCGTATCTAATTGACCGTAAGGCGAGACGCTGGTACAAAAAAGTGTCTCTATCATTATTCCAATTGGCTTTGCTGAATGCTCATGTGCTATACAGAGCTGCAGGCGGGACTTTATCTCTTCTAAAATTCCAGAATGAGATGGTCACAGAACTCCTTTATCCAGGCGGTTCTGCACCTCACCATCCCCTACCAAATGCAGTAAGCCGGCTGCATGAGAGGCATTATACGCATCTCCTCCCGAGTACCCCTACCCAACGAGCCCCCCAAAAAAGATGTCGTGTCTGTAGCAAGCGCGGATTTAGGCGTGACACCCGTTCTTATTGTCCACTCTGTCCTGACAAACCTGGTCTTTGCCTTGGTGAATGTTTTGAACGCTACCACTCAAAAGTGAAGTTTTAGCGTAGGGTACAGCATTTCACAGACTAGGACACACTTACACAGGGTCTCCCAAGATGCCATTACATTTTGAGAGACCCGAACCATTACAGTTGGTAAAGTTACAAAAAAAAAGTGTAAAAAACAAACACAAAAAAATATAATTAAAAAAACCAAAAATAGTTGTAGTTCGTTCTCTCTCTCTCTCTCTCTCTCCTCTCTCTCTCTCCTCTCTCTCTCTCCCTCTCCCTCTCCCCCTCTCCCCCTCTCCCCCTCTCCCTCTCCCTCTCCCTCCCTCTCTCCCTCTCTCCCTCTCTCCCTCTCTCCCTCTCTCCCTCTCTCCCTCTCTCCCTCTCTCCCTCTCCCCCTCTCCCCCTCTCCCTCTCTCCCTCTCCCCCTCTCCCCCTCCCCCTCTCTCCCTCTCTCCCTCTCCCCCTCTCCCCCTCCCTCTCCCCCTCTCCCTCTCCCCCTCTCCCTCTCCCCCTCTCCCTCTCCCCCTCTCCCTCTCCCCCTCTCCCTCTCCCTCTCCCTCTCCCTCTCCCTCTCCCTCTCCCTCTCCCTCTCCCTCTCCCTCTCCCTCTCCCTCTCCCTCTCCCTCTCCCTCTCTCTCTCCCCTCTATTCTGCTCTTTTTTACTGTATTCCATTCTGCAATGTTATATCATGCTTGCTTTTCAGGTATGTAATTTTTTGTTTTCCGGTGCGCCATTCAACTGCAGCGCGGAATTATTTATCTTGACAGCAACAGCGTTTGCTCCCACGATACATAAAGCCGTGACTCCAGTGCTGTAGGAGGTGATTTCACCACCACAGTTAAAAAAAGAGCATATATGCCGAAGCATGGGGGCAGCAGGGGCGGAGGAGCGATTTTGCTCCTAATGCCGCGTATATACGGTCGAAATTCCGACGGAGGCTTACCCGTGGAAAAGTTTTACCGTGTGTACGCGGCATAACTTTTTTGCGGGAGGATGCCCCCATGCTTCGGCATATATGCCCATCATTAGAAGTAGGTGGATGAAGGGAGGTATTCTAATGGTGGGCATACCCACCGATCAATCTCTTTTTTTCGTTCAGCCAACAGGCTGCATGAAAAAAAAGATTACAATACATGTCCAACAAGGACCAGCAATGTACTGGTATGTTGCTGGACTTTGAATGGTTATACCAGATTGATGCCTGCGGGTATCATTCTTTTCAGCCAGCGGCCGGCTTTCATGTAAAAGCAATCCTAGTGGCTAATTAGCCTCTGGACTGCTTTTACAAGCAGTGGGAGGGAATGCCCCCCCCCCCCCCGGATATAAACAGCGCCATTGGGAAAGCATTTTATCACACCGATCTTGGTGTGGTCAGATGCTTTGAGGGCAGAGGAAAGATCTAGGGTCTAACCCCCCAATTTTTTTCAAAAAAAGAGTACCTGTCACTACTTATTGCTATCATAGGGGATATTTACATTCCCTGAGATAACAATAAAAATGATAAAAAAAATAAAATATGGAAGGAACAATTTAAAAATAAAATAAAAAAGCAAAATAAAAAAAAAAAAAAAGCACCGCTGCCCCCCCCCTGCTCTTGCGCAAAGGCGAACGCAAGCGTCGGTCTAGCGTCATATGTAAAAAGCAATTGCATCATGCATGTGAGGTATCACTGCGAAGGTCAGATCGAGGGCAGTAATTTTAGCAGTAGACCTCCTCTGTAAATCTAACGTGGTAACCTGTAAAGGCTTTTAAATGCTTTTAAAAATGAATGTAGTTTCTCGCCGCTGCGCGTTTGTGCGCAATTTTAAAGCATGTCGTGTTTGGTATCCATGTACTCGGCCTAAGATCATCTTTTTTATTTCATCAAACATTTGGGCAATATAGTGTTTTTTAGGGCATTAAAAATAAAAGTGTGTTTTCCCCCCAACAAATGCGTTTGAAAAATCGCTGCGCAAATACTGTGTGGGAAAAAAAATGCAACACCCACTATTTTAATCTGTAGGGCCTTTGCTTTAAAAATATATATAATGTTTGGGGGTTCAACATAATTTTCTTGCAAAAAAAAAAATGTTTTCATGTAAACAAAGTGTCAGAAAGGGCTTTGTCTTCAAGTGGTTAGAAGAGTGGATGATGTGTGACATAAGCTTCCTAATGTTGTGTATAAAATGCCAGGACAGTTCAAAACCCCCCCAAATGACCACATTTTGGAAAGTAGACACCTCAAGCTATTTGCTGAGAGGCATGTTGAGCCCGTTGAATATTTTTTTTTTTTTTTTTGTCCCAAGTGATTGAATGACAAAAAGAAAAAAAAAAAAATGTACAAAAAGTTGTCACTAAATTATATATTGCTCAAACATGCCATGGTTATATGTGGAATTGCACCCCAAAATACATTCTGTTGCTTCTCCTGAGTACGGGGATACCACATGTGTGAGACATTTTGGGAGCCTAGCCGCGTACAGGACCCCGAAAACCAAGCACCGCCTTCAGGATTTCTATGGATGTAAATTTTTGATTTTACTCCTCACTGCCTATCAGTTTCGGAGGCCATGGAATGCCCAGATGGCACAAAACCCCCCCAAATGACCCCATTTTGGAAAGTAGACACCCCAAGCTATTTGCTGAGAGGTAGGCCCCTTTCACACAGAGGTCCGTTCAGGTCCGCCTGTCAGTTTTTTAGGCGGACCTGAAACGGATCCTCCATGTACCCCTATGGAGGTACGGATGTCAGCGGTGACATGTCCGCTGACATCCGCTCCGCCAAGGTGTGACGGAGGAAAACCCTATTTTTCCTTCCGTCGGCGGAGCGGATCGGATGACAACGGACTCTACGGTCCGTCGTCATCCGATTTCCCCATAGGGGAGAGCGGCGCTCTGACAGGGCGGTCCCTGCACAGTGTGCGGGGACCGCCCAGTCATCCGTCGGCTCAGCGGGGATCAACGGAGCGATCCCCGCTGAGCAAGCGGAGCTTCACGGGGCGGATCTGCATGGATCCGTCCCGTGTGAAAGGACCCGTATGGTGAGTATTTTGCAGATCTCGCTTTTTGTCAAAGTTTTAAAAATTGAAAAAAGAAAAAAAAAATGTCTTTCTTCATTTTCAAAAACAAATGAGAGCTGTAAAATACTCACCATGCCTCTCGGCAAATAGCTTGGGGTGTCTACTTTCCAAAATGGGGTCATTTGTGGGGGTTTTGGTTATCTTGGCATTTTATGGCCTTCAAAACTGTGATAGGTAGTGAGGAGTGAAATCAAAAATTTATGCCCTTAGAAACCTTGAAGGCGGTGCTTGGTTTTCGGGGTCCTGTACGCGACTAGGCTCCCAAAAAGTCCCACACATGTGGTATCCCCATACTCGGGAGAAGCAGCAGAATGTATTTTAGGGTGCAATTCCACATATAACCATGGCACGTGTGAGCAATATATCATTTAGTGACAACTTTGTGCAAAAAAAATAAAGTTTGTCATATTCCCGCAACTTGTGGCAAAATATAAAATATTCCATCGACTAATCATGCCTCTCAGTAAATAGCTTGGGGTGTCTACTTTCCAAAATGGGGTCATTTAGGGGGGTTTTGTGCTATTTTGGCATTTTATGGCCTTCGAAACTGTGATAGGTAGTGAGGAGTGAAATCAAAAATTTGCGCCCTTAGAAATCCTGAAGGCGGTGCTTGGTTTCCGGGGTCCCGTACGTGGCTAGGCTCCTAAAAAGTCCCACACATGTGGTATCCCCGTACTCAGGAGAAGCAGCAGAATGTATTTTGGGGTGCAATTCCACATATAACCATGGCATGTGTGAGCAATATATCATTTAGTGACAACTTTTTGTATTTTTTTTTTTTTGTCATTATTCAATCACTTGGGACAAAAAAAAAATATTCAATGGGCTCAACATGCCTCTCAGCAATTTCCTTGGGGTGTCTACTTTCCAAAATGGGGTCATTTGGGAGGGTTTTGTACTGCCCTGCCATTTTAGCACCTCAAGAAATGAGATAGGCAGTCATAAATTAAAAGCTGTATAAATTCCAGAAAATGTACCCTAGTTTTGTAGACGCTATAACTTTTGCGCAAACCAATAAATATACGCTTATTGACATTTTTTTTTACTAAAGACATGTGGCTGAATACATTTTGGCCTAAATGTATGACTACAATTGAGTTTATTCGATTTTTCTTATAACAAAAAGTAGAAAATATCATTTTTTTTTCAAAATTTTCGGTCTTTTTCCATTTATATCGCAAAAAATAAAAATCGCAGAGGCAATCAAATACCATTAAAAGAAAGCTCTATTTGTGGGAAGAAAAGGACGCAAATTTCGTTTCAGTACAACATTGCATGTCCGCACATTTTACAGTTAAAGCAGCGCAGTGCAAAATTCTGAATTCACCTCTGGTCCTTTAGCTACCAAATGGTCCGGGGCTTAAGTGGTTAAAGCAGTAGTAAACCAGGTAAAGGGAAATAAAAATCCCCCTGCAAGGCAATGTCATATTGTGCTAGTATGCATCACAGGGTCGCGCTGTCGCCAGAGTGCTTCCATCTGGGTTTGTGGCCTCTGGCTACATGAGTGGCCGTGGGCACGTTTAGGGCATGGGCTCTATAGGTCTGGTATGGTATGCTTGACCTTCAGATCGCATCTGACAGTGATGTCACCGGCTGCATGCTCTCTGAATATCTCCTAAACCGTGTACGTTTAGGAGATATTCACAGTACCTGTAGGTAAAAGGTGAAAAAGTGGGTTTACTACCACTTTATTATGGTGCATCCATACTGCCACATGTAAAAAGGGCACTATTAAGAACTACCTGACTCTGTCACATGTTTGGATAAAGGTACCAAAACTGGGGCAGGGGTTTTGTGAATGTGGCACAGGCTTTTTTTAAAGGCCCACAGATGCTTTATTGAATCGCCACCAATATGTTGTACTATTTATACAGTTCCTGGATAACAAGATCACATTTTGTTTAAAAGCGAAAAATAGTGGTCGGAATCATGTGTTGTGTATTGGTAAATGTGATATAAACTTTCCTGCAGCTTTATATATTAATGTCGTCTTTTGTTGTAGATTTTGAAGCAAGCTTTATTAGACTAATGGACAAGGTAACCAATGGTACAAGGATAGAGATCAATGAAACTGGTAAGTGCCTGTTTGGTGTAAGTGACATTTAGTTTCTGTTATTTCTGAGACAAGTTTGTATTCTACGTTCTGATCCCACCCCAATTTGTCCTTCCAAATGGCTTATGCAGGAGTTGGTAACCACACCCAGAATTCCTATTTCTCTGTTTGTTATTGAGCCAGTGGAAGCACTAGCATTCCCTTTACAGATCTGTCGTAACAGTCTTTGTTTTCTCTTTGTTTTGTGTTTCCATGTGATAGGCATACTATGTAATGAAATAAAATGACACTGAGATTGAATAATTGCGCAGATTTGTGAAGTATTAGTCCAACTGCACCCCTTTCTGGGTTTTAAATTGAGAAGGGTTACAACCTTAATTAGGTGGCCCTGTTGAGGAGCTTTCCCTTCACTTTGTCTCATTGAGAGATAGACAAAGACATATGATGTGATGGCAAGGCTGGGGACACTAGATACCAGCTGAAAAATAGTTTGCAGTACAGAGGGAAGGGTTAGAACCTTGGTTATGTTTTTATTCCTGGCTGTGCCTTTCTGTACTGGTGACCGCCATTTGCCTCAGTTCTTGTAGTGGTGTCACTGAGATGCATGTTTGGGGGAAGTCTTTGCAATAGTTAGACAGCATTATTAACGTGATAGGGGCTCTAATTCTTTCCTACTCTATATGCAGAGATCTGGCTGGAGTTGGGCTACTCCATACAGTCATACACAGAAGGAAAAAATAAGCCTTTCAGTACATCAGGAGCCACACCTGGAATGTTGTGCATAACTGCCAATAAATGTGCTTTATATGGCTAAAAGGCTTAAAGGATAAGTTCACTTTTTAAAAAAAAATGTATAAATGCACATTTTTTTTGCAGGTAAGAAAATGTGCATTTTTTTTTTTTTTGGAACATGTAAAGCATTGCACCAGCGAGCAGCAGGTCGCTGATGCCATGCAGGTCTCCTGCTGATCTACAAGTGTATCTGTGTGCCCATACATCCCGTACAGGCAAGCAGAGACCCTGACAGGAAGAAACGATGATCTACCATGGTGCTCCACAGCTCTCTGGTATTTCATTGAGAACTACAATCAGACAGCCCCAAAGAATGTCCGGGCTTGTAGTTCATTCACACACAGCGCTGTGTGAATGAATGAATGACACAGCCATGCTGATTTCAAAAAGTGACAGCTAGTACAGGCGACTTCTCCCCGTACTGTGGTTGCAGCATTGGGAACTTGTTACATGTTCCACCCTAAAAATGTATGGAACGTGTTCCCAAAGGTGAACTTATCCTTTCATTTCAGGGGTCAAAATAGTTTTCTCTGCCATATATTTGAATTGCAGGGGCCAGCCACTGCAGCTACTCTCCAAATGACCGTAACCTACACACATCAACATAGCTAGGTCAGGTAGGGCTTGCCAATGGTGCTTTGTATGTGCATTTCCATTTTTCTCAAGCATGGTGGTGTTCCACTAAATGAAAGCTGAAAGGAGTCGCTGCCCTCAGTACGAAAACAACCCACATAATATTTTGCTCCGGTTGACTGCTGGAATGGTAGTTTTCAGATGCACAATAATGTTTCTCGTATAAAACATGGTGTGAGCCTGTGCTATTCTTCTCTAGACTGGCATGCTTTAACCACCTCCCGCCACTATAGACAATTGACAGGTGCAAGGTAGCTCTCTTGTTCTAGGACGACGACGTATGACGTTGTCCCACTCTCGGCGTGCTGTGTCCTTGCGATCTCGGTAAAGAGCTGATGCTGCAGCTCTCTTTACCCATTTGATCAGCTGTGTCCAATCACAGCTGATCACATGTAAACAAGGAAATGCCGGTTATCGGCTTTCCCCTTCTCTCACTGACAGTGTGTGAGGAGAGCCGATCAGTGGCATTTCCTCACAGGGGAGACCTGTACAGATAATCAGGGCACTGATCATCAGTGCTGCATGTTAGTGCTGCCTCATCGGTGCCACCTCATCGGCGCACATCAGTGAAGAAGAAAAATTACTGATTTACTCATTTTTTTTTTTTTTTTTTTGCAAAAAAATAGAAGCCCCATGGTGATTAAATGCCACCTAAAGAAAACTCCTATTTGTCTCAATTTTTTTTTTATAATTTAATTTGGGTACAGCGTTGTATGACTGCACAGTTGTCTTGTCATTCAAAGTGCAACAGTGCTGCAAATTGGCCTGGGCAGGAAGGGGGTAAAAATGCCCTGTATTGAAGCGGTTAATGTTCGAATAATCAAATATGTGAGCACGACTAACAAATTGAATTCTTTTTTTTTTTCCTCCCATGTTGTATATTCAAAGCATTTATACGTCTGTACACTTAGGAATAGTTTTCACAGGCTCCTTCAACCAGCCACTGCTTTCCAAGCCTGTTATCTTTGAAAGCCAGGGTAAAGTGTGGGTACGGAGATGGGAGGGAAATCTGTAAATAAAACCCCTCTGGGCCTTCTACATGCATTGTGCACCATTTGAAGTTGCCTTATTATACAAATCTTTAATTGAAATACAAACCGATTAAGGCAGTCATAGTATAAGACAGTTCATAACGCTGCAAGAAAATAAATGCAGAATCCGAAAGGAAAAGTCTGCACAAACTCTAAATTAAAAAGGGGGGAAAAAAAGCCCAGAAAACTAAAGGTAATTTTGTGGTTGTATGGAAACAGGTTTCCCAATGCAATAAAGTGGCAGAGCACAGAGGATGGCAGGAAATAACCCAAATAAACTTTTTATTTTTTTTAATTTTTTTTTGTATATTCGGTTTTTTCACGGAAATACCGAAAAAAGTGAGCAGGCGTAACAAACAGGCATTAATATATTGCACAAACAAGAATTGTTACTCTCCGGATCAACTTTCAGTAAGGTTCCCAGAGTGCCCAAACTGAGGGACTAAGGCACTCCGCGGAAGCGTAACTGAGGAGGAAGGGGGGGAAACGCCATGGAGAGATATTAAAGAGTCGGGAAGTCTGAGAAAACAAAATTGGAACAGTAACATGGAATGGTACTGATCATATAGGATGTAATAGTATAGCGCCAGGGTTAAGCTCAGAATAATCCCATAAATCCCACATTTTTAATAACTGAGGAAGTGAGTTGTGAACTACCGCTGTAAGGTGTTCCATTCTGCGGATCTGCTCCAATATCTGTAAAACCTGTGAGATGGTAGGTGGGGAGGGAGATGGCCATCTCAAGGGTATAGCCCAGGGGTCTCAAACTGGTGGCCCTCCAGCTGTTGCAGAACTACAATTCCCATGAGGCATTGCAAGGCTAAACAGTTACAAGCATGACTCCCATAGGCAGAGGCATGATGGGACTTGTAGTTCCGCAACAGCTGGAGGGCCGCAGGTTTGAGACCCCTGGTATAGCCCTTTTGGCTGCCAAGAGGATGAAGGCGGCAAATTTTTGGGTGTGCTAGGAGACGCCAGGGACAAATGAACTATTTTAAATTAGATTTTCATATGGCTTGATGAACAACCAGGGAGTAATCCTACAGAATGTGTTTTGCCCTGCTTGATGTTCAGTTTTAAAGGCATGGTTCACCTTTACCAGAAAACTGCCTCTGCTGATAAGGGATGTCTGTAGATATCACAAGCTGTACAGCTTTGACCAAAGTTGAACAATTCCATTGCTACAAGTGTAGGCCATTTACATGCCTTATGAAGCCTGACTGGGAAAACTCCCAGGACATTGCTAAGAGACTAGGCTGTTACTGTTCACCCTCGCCATGACGGGAGTGATCTCTTTCTGTGCTTCAACCCCACCAACACATGCTTTCTCTCCCCTAAAGCAGTGGGTTGGAGCTCAGTGTTTGAGAGCTTATAGTTAACTGGCAGGTTAGCTGTTTCTTTAGTACTTCACTGTGGGGAGACTCAGTCAGGCCTCCCTCAGGAAGAAGCCTCCCCCCTCCCCCTTCCACTGCTCTTGTGTGTCATTTGTTCCCCCTGATCAAGCTTCTTCTCAAACTCCAAGGTTCCATGGCATCCTGGTGGAGAGAGGCTGTAGATCACGCTCCCCCTGTGCCAATGTACAGTTCGGAGCTCTGCCGGTCTCAGTCTTGTATCTCTACAGGGCTGTGACCAGCAGAGCTCCAAACTGTACACTGGCACATGGGCAGTGTGATCTACAGCCTCTGCCATACCATCCTGGTTGAGAGAGGCGGAGTCTTACCAAAAACAATATTTCTCTTACCGTCCATGGACTGACACAGCTGGATACTGTAAACGTGTGGGTATATGTCCCTGCTCGCAGGAGAAGATCTAGGCAGAATGTTAGATGTTAGATGTTAGAAACATACATTCTAGAACAAACCAGAGCTAAACAGCCCCGCCCAGGGGGGCGGTCCCTCCGGACATTACCCTCCCACCTGCAGTCAGCAGACTTCAGTTTTTTTTTCTGCCTAGCAGAAGACGTGGCTCTCTCAGGAGCCAGTCTCCTGGAAGATTTTACTTTTTTTTTTTTTTTTGAGAAAAAAGTTTTTTATTGAACAATTTTACATTTGGAACATAATTCTGCAAGTTACAAGGCAATACTGGAGAAATGCATAAAACAAGAAATGTGGCTTATACATATATAGGCACAGTAGATCAAAAAACTTGTTCAGATTGAACACTGGATTCAGTGACTATCAATAAGTGGAAAACCCTATGTCCACGCTATTCATGGAATTGCACGCTAGAAGGATGTATAGTATTACGGACCATCAGTGCATGTGTCTGCGGACTCAAGCCATCGATCCCAGATTTTGTAGTACTTATCTGGACAACCTCTGTTGATGTATATGAACTTTTTGTAGGGAAGAGTGTTATTTATATCTAGTTTCCAATCGTTGAAGCTGGGGGGAGTGGGTCTCATCCACTGTCTGGCTATAATTTTTCTAGCATTAAACAATGTTTCATGCAAGAATGTTTTAGTGAATTTGTCCATCTCAGAGTCGGGGAATATCCCCAGTAAGCATTGTTTGGGGTCCAGGGTCAATGGGGATCCCATGTCATCATGGAGGAAGTCAACAATCTGCTTCCACAGACCCTGAAGGACCGGGCACGCCCAGAGTAGATGGAAGAATGTGCCCGTCGTTTGGTTACACATTGTGCACAAGGTAGAAAACTGTCGTCTAAAGCGGGCGATTCTTAGGGGGGTGAGATACGCTCGGTGCACCACGTATAACTGGGTCAGCCTGTCAGAGAGCTTGGGGGATACAGTCTTGCACGAGTCTAGTGCTTCACTCCACTCCTCATCCTCCAGTGGGCCCACCTCTCTTTCCCATCTTGGTTTAAGGCTGTAAGCTAGCGTGGTAGATGATGGGGTGAGAAGCATGACATAAAAATCAGAGATCAGCTTTCGCGGGTCCACACCTTTAACCACAGCCATAATAACATTAGGCGTAGATTGTGGCAAAGGCTGGGGAAACTGAGCTTGGGCTGCGTGACGCACCTGGAAGAATCTAAAAAGCATAGAATTGGGCAGCAGGAACTCATTTTGGAGGTCCTCAAAGTTTTTAAGTGTGCCATCGGAAATTATGTGGTGCAAATAATATATTCCATATTCGCACCATATCTCTGTGTCAGGGATCAAGAGAAACTCTGAGAGTAGTCTATTGTGCCATAAGGGGGTATAGTTGTTGTGTTTAGGGGTCGTTAATGTTTTAGTGGTGATGTCCCATACGCGCCTATATTGGTATAATAGGGACCCACGGTCTCTATTGGAGTTATTCCCACTATGTCCCACTGCAATTGCAGTGAGTGGGTCAGTGGTCAGTTGTGCCCACCGTGGACAGAGGAGGGTGAGGAATCTGAGTCTGTCGGTTTTATCTATGTGGTATAGTTGAGACAGTTGGGACGCAAGGTAATAAAGATTTAAGTCAGGGAGGGCTGTTCCACCTAGGTCAGTAGGGTTCTTAAGGACTCTCCAGGCCAGCTTGTGTCTGTTGTTACCCCAAATAAATGTCTTGAGTATGGCCTCCATTGACTTGAAAAATTTCAAGGGTAAGTATACGGGTGTGTGCCAGAGTATATACAATATTTTCGGAAATAATATCATTTTAACAATGTTAATACGGCCCCACACGCCGAGCGGCAGTCTCGCCCATACCTGGGTTCTAGACTTGATGAGATCGAAAAGGGGTTCTATGTTCAGGGATATATAGTCAGCCGGTGTTCTATTCACCAATACTCCAAGATATTTGATAGTGTTCACTCGCTGGAGTGGTAACTGTGCCTGTAGCTTGGGAGAGGGGAAACTATCCATAGGCAGTATTTGAGATTTCTCCCAATTAATTTTAAGGCCAGAGAACTGACCAAAGTGTTCAATTGTATGCAACGCCTTCTGAAGCGATGTGGCAGAGTCGGCCAGGTATAGTAGCGTGTCGTCTGCGTATAAGCTAATTTTTTCAGTCAGGGAACCAAGGCAGAGACCCTGAATCTCGGGGTCCCCTCTAATGGAGATTGCAAGGGGCTCCGCCGCCAAGGCATAGAGGAGCGGAGACAGTGGGCAGCCCTGTCTAGTGCCCCTGGATAAGTCAAATGTCTGGGAGGCCCTCCCGTTGGCCACTACTTTACCCCTGGGTGCCAGATATAATAATTGAACCCACTTAATAAATTTAGGTCCAAAACCAAAGCCACGGAGGCATCCCCAAAGGTACCGCCACTCCACTGAGTCAAAGGCCTTGGCAGTATCCAAAGCCACCACCACCCGGGACCCAACATTAGTATGTGTCGCTTGTAAGTTAATATACAATTTTCTGAGGTTGAAGGAGGTGTTACGCCCCGGCATAAATCCAGCTTGGTCAGCATGGATCAGGGTTAGAATCACTTGGTTAAGGCGTAGGGCAAGTACTTTAGCCAGAATCTTTATGTCTACCTGGAGTAGCGATATTGGTCTATAAGATTCCGGGAGGCCTGGGTCCTTGCCTGGCTTAGGTATGAGGATAATTACCGCCTCGCCCATCGATGGGGGTAAGGTGAAATTGTCAAATAGATGGTTGAAGAGGGACAATAACTTGGGGGCAAGTATCTCGATGTATTGGGCGTAAAATTCTATGGGCAACCCATCTGAACCCGGGGCCTTGGATCTGGCGAAGCTCCCAATCGCTGTGGTTATTTCGTCGAGTGTAATAGGTGCGTCTAGCATAGCCATTTGGGCATCGTCTAGCTGTGGAAAGATGATTTCCGCCAGTAGATCTTCCAATTGAGAGTCAGTGGTAGAAACCTGGGACGTATATAGTTGAGAAAAGAAGTCCCTAAATTCAGAAGTGACAGCCTGGGGTTCCGTAATCTTTTCCCCATTAGGACCAGTGAGGGAAATGACAGTAGGGGGTCTATCCTCACTATGTGCCAAGTAGGCCAACAGTTTACCCGCTCTCTCCCCATGTTCATATAATTTTTGTCTGGCAAAGAAAAGTTTTTTCCTGGCCGTCTCGTGTTGTAGCTGATTAACCACCCTGGTTTGTAACCTGAGTCGGGCAGCTCCATCAGGAGAGGGGTTCGACATGTACCCCTGTTCAGAGGAGGACAGATCCCGCATTGCCCCGTCCAGTATGGCTGATGAATTAGCCTTCAGCCTGTTGATAAAGGAGGTCAGAGTCATACGTGCATGCAGTTTGAAGGCTTCCCATACTACGTCTGGGGATGCAGATCCGTCATTCTCTAAAAAGTAAGTTCTCCAACTGTTACCAAGCTCGTCATCCTCCGACAACAGGGTGAGCCAAAACGGATTCAGGCGCCACGTACGGGGCGGTTTGTCTAATGGGATGGAGAGGCTAATGAAATATGGGCTATGGTCTGAAAGTAATCTGGGGGCAAATTCAGCTTCCAGTAATCTTGGGGCAAGGGTACTAGAAATGAATATAAAATCTATACGGGACATGGTGTTATGGGTAGTTGAGAAACAGGAGTAAGCTCGAGTGAGCGGGAATTTAAAACGCCAGGTGTCAGTGAGATTAAAGGAAGAGATAAGTCGGGAGAATCTAGTGTGGGTTGGAGCTGTAGTAGATAATGGCGAGGGCGACAGTTTGTCTAATGTAGGGTTCAACGTAGCGTTAAAATCCCCCAGCCACACCGCCTGAATCGAAGGATGACGAGTCATATATAGCAAGCCCTCTGTGACTATAGTAGAATTAAATGGTGGAGGTACATAGAATGCCATCAGTAGGAAAGGTTCACCATACAATTTAACCGAAAGAAAGACATAGCGCCCCTGTGGGTCAGACTGAACATCACACAGCTCAAAATGTACCGTCTTGGCAATCAAAACTGAGACTCCGCGGGCGTGGGACGAGTGGGATGAATGATATGCCCACCCAATCCATGGCCGGCGGAGTGCCATCTGGAGCCGACCCTCAACGTGTGTCTCCACTAACACCACAATGTCGGCTCGTTGTTTTTTGAGAAATGAGAAAACTGCAGATCTCTTTACCTTGTCCCCAAGCCCACGCACATTCCAAGTGAGCAGTTTTATCGATGCCATAATTCAAACATTAAAACATATCGTGGGACAGTAGCATTACATGAATACAAGGTTTGCCATCTATGCAGTATCAATGTTAGCATGCACTTCGTTGTATTGCAGTCCATCAAGAAAAAACGAGGAAGATTTTACTTTTAAATTTTATTCCTTTGGGAATTTTTATTTTTGAGACCTTCAATCAACTGTCGGCTGGGCCAACAGGTTGGGTACACTGGTATCCTCGTAGTCTTCCCTGTCCGACCATCGAGCGTGCTGATCCTCGCCTTTTTGTGCGTGAGACTCAGTTCACGACATGCCCCATGACTCCAGGGGTGGCCGGGTTGCTTTCATGCTCCCGCGGTCCTCTCAAGATTGAACAGTACCTGACTGACTGTATCTCTCGCGGTGGCCCGGGCCGACAGCTACGCAGTACTGCTCTGTGATGGGTCTGTCTGAAACAAGCCAGTGGGTCCCTGAAAGGGACAGGTAAGTAGTCTCTCCTACTGCAGGTGAGTACATGCTGGCTGTGTTTCTTTATATGGGGGGTTTCTCCCTGTCTCCCCCCTGTTATGCTGCTCTCTGCACCCTGTACTGGTGCTGTGCTGTGGGGTGCTTGGGGGTCACTCTGGCCTGGCTGGGCGCTCATGTCTGTAGTGGGTTCTGGAGAGAGGGGCCGTTTTTTCTGGTGTGTGAAGTGTTTGTTGCGTGCGCCATTAGCGCGCGTTAGAGCTTGAATTTCGCGCTCAGCGGCCATCTTGGGTGGTTCAATGGTGCAGTTATAGCTGCGGCCGGTGGCCATTTTTTCTTGTGGCCGCCACGCATTTATTATCGGTTTCGGCCTCTAGCATCTCCTCAGTTTCTTCACTCTCCTCAGGCTCACAGCGTGCTTCAGCAGGACTGAGCGGTCCTTAAGGGTTGGTGAGTCCTCCGGGTATCCCCTCCTCAGCCTAGCCAGTGGGTGGACTGTATATTCACTGTATAGTGTATAAGGTCTGAGGGTGGCGTTATGGAGTCTGATACACCTGCTCTCCACACTTGTCTGGGGCAACTGGCAGTGCTGCACAGTTAAACATGTTCATATGTTTCCTGCACCTGCGGTCCTTATGGACCAGTTGTCAGCAGTCCTGGAATCATTCCTGTCAGAATGGAAGTGGTGTGCGAGCAAAAGGAGCTATAAGCCCCCTCTCCCCACAAAAATCTTTAGTGTAGGAGTGCTCTGATTCAGATATGGGCCTAGCTACTGTGCTCAGGACCCTAGCTCTGAATATTTAATGTTTATGAACAGGACATTCCCTTGTGAGGAAGACTCCAGTTCTGTGTCAGTGAATGACAGGGCGCTTGTAAGTGATCTCATTGATGTGAGGAACACTCTCAAGCTGGAATTGCTGTGGCTGAAGTACCTCAGGGATGCTGTTTCCCTTGGTTCCTTCAAGCCTTTCTTTTACACAGCTGCCTCACTGTTTTCCTCACACGCTGCGTCAAGAGCAGCATGGATGATACAGTGGTACACAGTGTTTCCCTCCCCCTGGTCGGTGCAGTATGGTGGGGGGGAGGACTTTATTCATTTATGTCTCTAGTCCCTGTGAGCCTTCTGTGTGATATCCTGAGGCAACATTTCCCGCCATTTCCTGGAGAACGCTTTGAGCTCTGACAGACACACGGTCTGAGGGTCAGAGGTTACCAGTTACCTGTTACCTGCATGCTGCTTCGGCAGCACAGTCAAGCAGGTTGGAATGATACAGAGAAGATTATGCGCCTCTGCGCCATAATTTAAACTTATCCTATACTTCACTGCATACATTCACAGTGTATGTATGTGTTATTGGTCTCTGTGTCTGCGTGGGTGTCCCCCCACGTTCCAATGCTGTGTTTCAGTGCCATGCATGATATAAACGTACAAAATATGTTTATGCACGACTCCAGATACATTCACAGTATATGTATGCATTATACTCTCTGGGTCGGCGCGGGTTTCCGCCGGTGGCTCCGGTGTCCTCCCGCACTCTCGTGGTATGTGCGTTTCGGCTCTCTGCACAGTATAGACATGTTCAATATGTTTATTGCACATACTATACATGTTTACAGTATGGGTATACGGTTTGCGTGGGGTTCCTCCCGGGTTCTCCGGTTTCCCCGACACACTCCAATGGAAATGCACAGCATAAACATGTGCAATATGTTTATTCACATGCTATCATTCCTACACGGTATCTGTGTGCTGTCTACGTAGAGTTCTTCAGGGTGTTCTGGTTTCCTCCCATGCGCTGACGGTATGTGCGCCTTTGGCCTTCTGCACAGTTAAACATGTTCAATGTTTATCACGCATGCTATAATACCTAGACGGTATGTGTAGGCAGTCTGTGTGGTTTTTCTACGGGAACTCCGGTTCCCTCCCACACTCCTTTTGGTATGGGCGCTTCGGCGCTATGCACAGTCTAAATTTGTGCGATTGGATATCCACATACTAACATACCTACCCGGTATGTCTGTGCAGTCTGCGTGGGTTTCTGCCCACGCTACATGACATGCATGCTTTTGGTGCAATAAATGGTGTAAACATACACATTATGTTTATACACTACACTAAATACATTCACAGTAGTTGTAGGTATTGCATTCTCTGAGTATGCGTGGGGTACTTCGGTTCCTCCCATGCGCCAACAGTGTGCGCGCCTTCGGTGCTGCACGGTATGCGTATGCAGTCTGCATGGGTTTCATCCGGGTGCTCAGGTTTCTCCCCTGTGTTCCAATGGTGTGCGCTTTTTCAGCGCTATGCACAGTATAAACATGTGCAATTTGTTTATTCGCAGGCTAACATACCTACATGGTTGTGTACGCAATCTGCGTGGCTGGTTTACGTCCAAGCCCCAATGATGTGCGCGCCTTCGTCGCTGGCACAGTATAAACATGTTTAATAAGTTTATCCACACATACTAAACTACATACGCTGTATGTGGTGGTATTATGCTCTTTGTGGCTGGGTGGGTTTCCTCCCACACTCTATTTACGCGTTTGACGCAATACATTGTACAAACACATGGTTTATACTATCAGCATTTATCCATGGGTAGCTGCTGGATGGAGCATTGTCACAAGGATCCCTGGTTTCAGGGGTACCACTTTCCACCTGCTTTCAGTGGTGATCAAAAGCGCTGGCTTGGACTGTGTTCGCCAGGCTGAGGTTAGCGTTACGCCCGTTACTGGCTGCGTCTCTGGCGTTTTTGTAGCTCAATGACTGGGCAAAAGCCTCTACTTCATCCATCAGTCGTCTAGCAGGTGCACTGCAACTGTTTTAGCCTTTAGGGTCTCTGTGCCCAGGGTGGGTTTGCGCCACCTGTGGAGGCTGAGGTACTGGTCCTCTGACCGAGTTTCTAGGGAAGCTCTGTAAGTTGCCTTTATTGGCCAAAAGTTGAGGCACCCTGTACATCGGGGCTTCTATTCTCCGATACATTGCGGAGTGTCTCTGCGATTTTCATACATCTCGCTGCAAGACGGTCCTGTCGGCCGTGTGCATTGCAGTTGAAGGGTCCTTGCATCCGGTGGTGTTTCCACCTCCTTTACCGGAGGTGGGGCACCGGAAGTGGACCTTTTGGCCTCTCGACTCACTCGCAAGGTGGCAAGATCGTGGTCAGGTCCAGGGACCCCTGGGCGGATGCGTTGGAGGCCCATGGGGGCAGTATCGCCCGATATATGCTTACCCTCCGCTACTGTTGTTGCCTCGCCGGTTTCGCAGAGTAGGGGCTGAGGCCATTCCAGCGATCCTCATTGCTCCGGAACGGCGACATTGGTACGCCGATCTACTCCGGCTAGTTGCAGACGTTCCTGGCGACTGCCTATTGGGGTGGACCTTCTGTCTCATGATCCCATGCTTCATCCTGCTTTACAGTCCTTGGCTTTAATGGCATGGCTGTTTAAAGCCAGGTGCTGAAGGACCGAGTTCTCTCATATTTGGTCATCTCCTCTATGTTGTTGACATGGGAATCTTCCTCCAGGAAGATATCTCGCCGTACCTGGATACCTTTTTTTGAGGGTCGGATTTCGGCCCGGGCTGTCTTTTTTTCAACGACCGCTACCGGGCCATTCCTTGATGGCACCTTTTGTGCAGGGGGTTCGCCATGTGATCCCTCCTGTCAAGCCTCCTCTCCCTACTTGGGATCTGAATTTGATGCACCTCGGTTCTCCAAGAACATCCCTTTGGGAATATCAGAGAGATACCTCTCTTGACCTTGTCCTGGAAGGTGGCCTTCTTAGTGGCCATTGCTTCGGTTAGACGGGTGTCTGAGTTGGCGGCCTTGTCCTGCAAGACGCCTTACTTGGTCCTCCATAAGGATATGGTGGTTTTGCGCCCACGACCGTCCTTCTTTCAAAAGATGGTCTTGGCCTTCACCTTAAGAAGGACATTGTTCTTCCGTCCTGGTGTCCTCACCCATTGCATCCCCGAGAGTTTACGCTTCATACATTAAGATGGGTACAAGCCTTACGAGTGTACCTGTCTGCTACGGTTTCCATTCGGAAGTCTGTCTGATCCAAAACAGGGCTGAGCGGTGTCGTCTGCCACCGTCTCTAGGTGGATCAGGCAGACCGTCATACGGGCCTATGCCCTTAAGGGGCGGGCGCCTCCCTTTCCGGTTGCGGCGCATTCCACCAAGGCAATTGGTGCTTCCTGGGCATTCCGACATCAAGCGTCGGTTGCACAAGTGTGCAAGGCGACGACCTGGTCGTCCGTTCATACCTTTTCAAGATTTTATAAGGTTGATGTGGCTGCATCTTCGGATGCTCCCTTCGGCCGCAAAGCATTGCAGGCTGCTGTTTAATGTTGCAACTCCTCCGTTGAGGAGCTCTGCTTGTTTGGAGTGAAGTTTTGGTTTTGGTTGTTCCTTTACTACTGCTCCCACCCTTCTGATACTGCTTTAAAGTATCCAGCTGTGTCAGTCCATGGACGGTAAGAGAAAATAGGATTTTTGTACTCGCCGTAAAATCCATTTCTCTGACGTCCATGGACTGACACCGCACCCACCCTTCCTTTTAAGGTTTGTACTGCTTTGTTACGAACTGAGGTCTGCTGACTGCAGGTGGGAGGGTAATGTCCGGAGGCACCGCCCCCCTGGGCGGGGCTGTTCAGCTCTGGTTTGTTCTAGAATGTGTGTTTCTAACATTCTGCCTAGATCTTCTCCTGCGAGCAGGGACATATACCCACACGTTTACAGTATCCAGCTGTGTCAGTCCATGGACGTCAGAGAAATGGATTTTACGGTGAGTACAAAAATCCTATTTTCTCTAATCGTCCATGGACTGACACAGCCTCTCTTACACTTTACACGTGGGCTATGTCCCTGCTTGCAGGAGAAGACCTAGGCAGAATGTGAAATGTTATACATACATTCTAAAAAGCCAGAGCTGAACAGCCCTGCCTAGGGGGGCGGTCCCTCCGGACATAACCCCCCCCCCCCCCACTGCAGTCAGCAGACCTCAGTTTTTGTTCTGCCTAGCAGCAGGAGAAGACATGGCTCTAAGGAGCCAGTCTCCTGGAAGATTTTACTTTTACATTTTATTCCTTTGGGAATTTTATTTTATTTTTGAGACCTTCAATCAACTGTCGGCTGGGCAACAGGTTGGGTACACTGGTATCCTCGTAGTCTTCCCTGTCCGACCATCGAGCGTGCTGATCCTCGCCTTGTGTGCGTGAGACTCAGTTCACGACATGCCCCATGACTCCAGGGGTGGCCGGGTTGCTTTTATGCTCCCGCGGTCCTCTCAAGATTGAACAGTACCTGTCTGTATCTTTCGTGGTGGACCGGGCCTACCGCTACTCAGTACTACTCTGTGATAGGTCTGTCTGAAACAAGCCAGTGGGTTCCTCTGGGACGGCTAAGTAGTCTCTCCTGCTGCAGGTGAGTACATGGCTGGCTGTGTTTCTTTATATGGGGGGGGGTTTCTCCCTGTCTCCCCCCTGTTATGCTGCTCTCTGCACCCTGTACTTGTGCTGTGCTGTGTGGGGGTACTTGGTGGTCGCTCTGGCCTGGCGGGGGGGCGCTCATGTCTGTGTAGTGGGTGGACTTACTGTGTGTGAGTGTTTTGGAAACTTCATTGCATGCGCCATTAGCGCTGTGTGGTGATTTAAAAAAAAAAAAAACGCTCAGTGGCTATCTTGCCGTGGATTAATGGCGCAGTAATACATGCGGCCATTTTCTTGAAGCCGCGGCGGTTTCGGCCTCTATCGGTACTGCTGCGGCGCAAATCTCCTCACACTCTCCTCACACTCTCCTCACACTCTCCTCACACTCTCCTCACACTCTCCTCACACTCTCCTCACACTCTCCTCACACTCTCCTCACACTCTCCTCACACTCTCCTCACACTCTCCTCACACTCTCCTCACACTCTCCTCACACTCTCCTCACACTCTCCTCACACTCTCCTCAGGCTTCACTCGCGCTGCAGCGTGGTTTCATACAGCAGAACTGAGTGGTCCTTAAGGTTTGGTGAGTCCTCTGGGTATCCCCTCCTCAGCCTCAGCGCAGCCAGTGAGTGGACTCTATTATTCACTGTAATAGTGTATAAGGTCTCAGAGGGTGGCAATATGGAGTCTAGTTCACCTGCTTCTCCACACTTGTCAGAGGCAACTGGCAGTGCTTCTGCACCTGTGGTCCCTAGCGACTAGTTGTCGGCAGACCTGGAATCATCCTTGTCAGGATGGAAGCGGTGTGAGAGCACAAGGGAGCTGTAAAGCGCCCCCCTCCCCACACATTCTCCTGTAGGAGTGCTCGGTCTCAGATGTGGGCCTAGCTCTGAGGATTTTCATGTTTTTGAACAGGATATTCCTTGTGAGGAAGACCCCAGTTCTGAATAACTGACAGGGTGCTTGTAAGTGAACTCATTGATGCTGTGAGGGACACTCTCAAGCTGAATGTTGAGGCTGAGGAACCTCAGGTGGAAGCTGTCTCCTTTTAGTTCCTTTTAAAGCCTTCAAAAAAGGTCTTTCCATATGTGCCTTTTTTTTGATACATTCATTGACCAAGTCTGGGATAAGCAGCAGAAGACTGACGGTCCCGCGGCGCCTAGCCAGAAGGTACCCCTTTGAGGGGGACCTGGTTAAGAAGTGGGCTCTCCCCCCAGTGGTCGACCCCACGGTCGCCTGTTTGAATAAGGCTACCACGCTCCCAATGGAAGGTACTCCTGCATTTAAGGATCCCACTGACAGGAGGTCTGAGGTGGTGAGTAGAACTAGGTTTACCTTATTGGGGTCTGCCTTATGCCCTATAGTGGCGACGACACTTGTGTCTCAGACACTCACAGGATGGGCAAAGATTTTGCACCAGATGGTACAGGAGCATAATCTCCCTCCTGAGACCATTGCCCTGGCTCACTAACTTGGATGCGGCCCCTTTTAATATCTGGGGCCTCTATCTCTGCTGTGGTGCTGCGTTGCCTTATCTGGCTGAAATGCTGGTCGGCCGACCTAGCTTCCAAAAAGCTCCTGGCTGACTTGCCCTTTATGGGCGGTAGACTGTTTGGGGCCGCCCTGGATGACATTATTATGGATGTCACAGGGGGTTAGAGCACCTTCCTTCCTCAGTCTGTTAAGGAAAAGGAGCCCCACCGTAGGCCGGGCCCTTCCTTTCCGACTAAGTTTTTTTTTTGTCAGTCAGAATCCACGGGTAAGCCCGCCCAGACTGAAAAAAGTGCGGCTGGGGGACATAAGCGTCCCTGGGTGCGTAAGCCTACCAAGCAAGCTCCCAAGCCTGCCGCCGCATGAAGTCTTGCCCCTGCCCAACTCTGGGGTGGGGGGGACGTCTTTGCAGGTTCACGGTTCGGTGGACCTCCCGGATCTCCGACCGGTGGGTGTGCGAGGTGGTCACCTCAGGATACAGGATAGAGTTCCGCTCGTGGCCCCCAAACAGATTCTTTCCCTCAAATCTCCCTCTCCTTCCTGCCCGTCGGGCGGCCCTCTTAAAGGCCGTACAGGATTGATCAGGTCCGTAGTGATTGTGCCGGTTCTGTCACAGGAGAGGTTTCAGGGGTTCTACTCGAATCTATTTGTAGTCCCAAAAAAGGACGGGGTTTGGCCAATCCTGGGCCTGAATGCCTTTGTGAAGGTGCAAAAGTTCCGCACGGTGATCGCTACACTCCATCAAGGGGATTTTCTGGCGTCTTTGGACATCAAGGACGCCTACTTGCATGTTCCGATCTGCGCAAGTCACCAGAAGTTTTTGCGATCGGCGAAGTCCACTATCAATTTGTGGCTCTTCCCTTTGGCCTAGCCTCGGCACAAGAGGTGTTAACCAAGGTGCTTGCTCCAGTTCTAGCTTTGCTGAGACAGCGAGGCATTGCTATCGTGGGCTATCTGGACGATCTTCTAAGAGCAGACAATGGCTCAGAGTTAGAAGAAAGTGTGACTATCGTCAGTCAGACCCTCAGGGACTTCGGGTGGCTCCTGAACATTCAGAAGTCGGTCCTAGTCCCGACTCGGCATTCGGAGTATCTAGGTCTGATCCTGGCCTCCTTGGAGGCGAAGGTATTCCTACCCCTGGAGAAGTTACTGACATTTCAGCCTGCAGTGCGGGTCCTGACGTCCCGAAAATGGTTGTCAATCCGTTTTTTGCATGAGAGTCCTGGGACTCATGGTGGCCTTGTTTTGAGGCCGTTCCGTATGCCCAATCACACACACGGGCATTACAGAAAGAGATCCTGTCCACTTGGAACAAATCCCCGTTGTCCTTGGATCTTCAGATCCAGGTGAGTCACCCAGTCAGGGCGTCCCTGGCTTGGTGGTTGAGGTCCCCGGCTCTTTGGACGGGGAAGTCGTTCCTCCACATCCAGTGGACGGTGATCACGAAGGACGCCAGCCTGACGGGCTGGGGTGGAGTCTGGGGAGTCCTGTCAGCCCAAGGGCTTTGGACTCTGGACGTAGCCCGTTTTACAGATCGATGTTCTGGAAATATGGGCAATCAGACTGTGCCTCTCCTCGTGGTCGGAGAGACTACAGGATCGCTCCCTCAGCATCCAGTTGGACAACGTCACGGCGGTGACGTATGTCAACCATCAAGGGGGGACACAGAGCTCAACTGTGGCTTCAGAGGTCGCCCGCATCCTAAGGTGGGCCGAAAGAAGCGGGTCGGCCGTCTACATTCCGAGCGTATACAATTGGCAGGCGGACTATCTGACTCGCCAGACGCTGGACCAGGGAGAGTTGTCCTTGCATCCGGAGGTTTTTCAAATTCTGTGCCGGCGGTGGGGCATGCCGGATGTGGACCTGATGGCCTCTCGACTCAATCGCAAGGTGTCAAGGTTTGTGGCCAGGTCCAGGGATCCTTGGGCGGATGCGTTGGTGGCCCCATGGGGTCATTATCACCTGATATGTTTTTCCCCTACGCTGCAGCTGCTTCCTCGCCTGCTGCGCAGGGTGGCGACTGATGGGATTCCGGTGATCCTCTTTGCTCCAGATTGGCCTCGGCGTCATTGGTACGCCGATCTTGTACGTCTCGTCGCGGACGTTCCTTGGCGGTTGCCAATGAGGGAGGACCTTCTATTTCAAGGTCCCATATTTCATCGTGCTTTACAGTCTCTGGCTTTAATGGCATGGCTATTGAAAGCCAGGTGCTGAGAGACCGAGGTCTCTCGGATTCGGTCATTTCGACCATGTTAAGGGCACGCAAGTCTTCCGCCAGAAAGCTATATATCACCGTACCTGGAAAGCTTACATCGCTATGTGCGAAGAAGCTGGACTGGCGTCCACGGACGTATTCCGTCCCCAGAATCCTGCGGTTCTTGTGGCGTGACCCAAAAACTTGCTTTGAGTACCATTAGGGGTCAGATTTTGGCCTTGGCCGTCTTCTTTCAGCGACCGCCAGCGGGTCATTCCTTGGTTAGCACCTTTTGTGCAGGGGGTTCGCCATGTGCTCCCTCCTGTTAAACCTCCTCTCCCTCCTTGGGATCTGAATTTGGTGCTCTCGGTTCTCCAGGAACCTCCCTTTGAAAATATCAGATATTCCCCTCTTGACCTTGTCTCAGAAGGTGGCCTTCTTAGTGGCCATTACTTCTGTTAGACGGGTGTCCGAGTTGGCGGCCTTGTCCTGCAAGTCGCCCTATTTGGTCATCCATAAGGGTAAGGCAGTGTTGCGTCCGCGACCTTCTTTTTTGCCAAAGGTGGTCTCCGCCTTTCACCTAAATGAGGACATTGTCCTCCCGTCCTTGTGTCCTCACCCATCGCATCCCAGAGGGTTTGTGCTTCACACATTGGATGTGGTACGTGCCTTGCGGGTGTACCTGTCTGCTACTGTTTCCATTCGGAAGTATGGCTCACTGTTTGTGTCTGTCTCTGGTCCAAAACAGGGCCAAGCGGTTTCGTCTGCCACCATTTCTAGGTGGATCAGACAGACCATTATACAGGCCTATGCCCTCAAGGGGCGGGCGCCTCCCCTTCCGGTTACGGCACATTCCACCAGGGCAATTGGTGCTTCCTGGGTTTTCCGGCATCAAGCGTCGGTTGCACAAGTGTGCAAGGCGGCGACCTGGTCGTCCGTTCATACCTCTTCTAGGTTCTATGAGGTTGATGTGGCTGCATCTTCGGATGCTTCCTTCGGCCGCAAGGTGTTGCAGGCCGCTGTTTAATGTTGCAACTCCTCCGTTGAGGAGCTCTGCCTTGTTTGGAGTGAAGTTTTTGGTTTTCCATTTATACTGCTCCCATCCCTATTGACACTGCTTTGGGACATCCCACGTGTAAAGTGTGAGAGGCTGTGTCAGTCCATGGACGATAAGAGAAAATAGGATTTTTGTACTCGCCGTAAAATCCGTTTCTCTGACGTCCATGGACTGACACAGCACCCACCCTTATTTTCAAGGTTTGTACTGCTTTGTTACGAACTGAGGTCTGCTGACTGCAGTGGGAGGGTTATGTCCTGAGGGACCGCCCCCTGGGCGGGGCTGTTCAGCTCTGGCTTTTTAGAATGTATGTATAATATTTCACATTCTGCCTAGGTCGTCTTCTGCAAGCAGGGACATAACCCACGTGTAATGTGCAAGAGAGGCTGTGTCAGTCCATGGACGTCAGAGAAACGGATTTTACGGTGAGTACAAAAATCCTATTTTGCTATCTTAAATTGCAACTAAAGGCAAAACTTTCAATGGGGACATTAGTTCTGGTGACCTGGGGTCCCCAAGGGATCCCCTTAATTTTGTAGGGATTTCTTCTCGCTTCCTGTTTTTGCTTTCTCTCCTCGAGCAGACTTCCCAAAAATGGGTAGCATGGGATCCTCTTCAAAGGTGTAGGCCCCAGCCAGCGGAGCTGGACCCACAGGCAGCTATGCAGCCTCTGACTGAAGGTGCCCAGGGCTGGAACACACACGCACTCCGTGCCATGCGGGCCACAAGGCGCGTACACCAATCAATGGCGTCTGCCCCTTGTGTACCCCTTCCCAGCATGCACAGCAGGCTAACCACGCCCACCGCACGGCTGCAGAGAAAGGACACCCAGTGTGGTGTGATACCCCTGTATTTCAACCAGGGCTGGTGGTGGCAGTGCCACCTACAGGCGAACAGGGAACACAACCGCCAGGCAGTATCGCACCCAGAGCAGAAGCAACATTTAGAACAATCAGCTGGTCTGAGCCTAACTACTGACTCAGACTATCCCATAAATTTAACATAGCGCCCCAACTATTTGGGAGGGGCGCTACACTCTATCCAAAATGGGGAAAATTTGCCTGTAGTTTTACTTTAAGTAATTGACAGTTCTTTCTGAGTAAAAAAGGAATTGTATTGAAGTATTTTGTTTCCATTTTAGTTTCAGGAGGCTTTTCGTTTATTGTCTTGCTTACATTTAGTTCAGCAGTTTTTGGTATGCTAATTAGCAAACATTCTGTAAAAAAAAAAATCAGAAGGACATGGACATTTGGGCAGTTGGCTTATTTGCTGGTGGGATCACGTGTCACACATGTATGGTTCAGTCATAGTCCTCTGCATAGTGGGCCTAGGTTTTGGACTCTGAGCACTGTACCAGTGAGTGTTACCAGTTCCATCAGCTGTTTGAGTGGCAATCCATTTCCTTGAACAAAGAAATTTGGCAGCGCATAGTCCTGTTTATTTAAAGAATATTCTGAGTATTCTTTGTCCATATTTGTTTTGTAGGCATCCTATTTAAATGGGGTTGGCAGAGGAGCGACTCTTTGTAATGGGGCAGAAACGAGTAGCAATATAAACCAATGTTGATTCTGAAAATCAGATGACATTTGATTAGGCTGCCGGTTATTTCTGTGTATAGTTTAAAGCCTATTTATTGGTGATGCTCCAGCAAAGAAAATTTAAATATATACACTTGCCTTGTAAAGTTTGTTTATAGATTTAAAGCAAATCTGTCAGAAATGTGAAACGTACTGTTCACACATCTCTAATCTCTGCTGAGGATGAATAACCTGCTCAGGTCTGGAGTGCTGCATTGTAAGATGTCGCATTTCCCTTCATTCCCAGAAGTAATTTGAGTGCATGGTGGTAGGGAATAGTGTGGTGCTAAAGGTAGGACTTGCGGGTGTTTGTTTTTTAATTTATATGATAGGTTTGTCTTCGGCCCCTTTCACACTGGAGCGGTTTTCAGGCGCTATTGCACTAAAAATAGTGCCTGCAAACCAACCCTAAACAGCGGCTGCTGTGTCTCCAGGCGCATTGCGGCAGTATTAACCCTTTCGGCCGCTAGCAGGGGTTAAAACCGCACCGTTAACGGCCGAATACCGACACAATTCCGACGGTATAGCGCCGCTAAAAATCGGCGCTATCCCGCCACCGCACCTCCCGCCCCAGTGTGAAAGGGGCCTTAAAGTAGAGAGCCCTGAAAAGTGTTGACACTAAAATGTATCTCTAGTGGTTAAACTGTTTTGGCAGCACTAGGGAGCAAAGTACAATCACACCGCTAACAACATTTTTGTGGGACTATTAAAAGCAAAAAACATGTTTATCACGCCACTTGTGCAGGAGAGCAGCACACGGGATGAGTTTACAGTGTTCTGGATAAAAGGCAGAGAGATGCAGCACAGGTTTGGCCCCTAGTTATTTAAGATTGTGTCTTTTGCAACTGTTAAACGGTTTTTGTTTTTTTCTTGCTTTTATAATGTCATCTTTTCCTCATTCTCGCAATAATGGTAGTGTTCAGACAAGTTTCTGCAAGACAAGGGATTTTGTTTTGTAGTGAAATGTTGCACAATCCAGCTTCTGTATTGTCCGTTATCTATCCGTATAAAGAAACTATTTCTGATCCAGGCTATTTAAAAATTTTAAAGCTTGATGAGAGATTGTTTAGTTCACTGGTATATAGGAAAATCTGGATTCCCTGTTCTGACTAGCTATGCATGACCCTATTTACACAAACTGTGACAGCACAAATCTTTTTGATACCAGTTTCTTGAATTAAAGAATTAAATAGCTTTTATTTGTTTGCATGCATATTGAAGTGGATGTACGTTGCATGTGCACTTATGATCTGTACAGTTTACTCATTTACTTATAAGTAACTGCAGAGCTTGTATGTATGTGTCTCTCTATCTCTCTATATAATATTTTCACACTCTATGTATGAATTTACCAAGATCCATATTGGGTAGGGTCTGATGTATGTGGTGTCTCCCCTGTGTAAATTGAGTACATAAAGTCAGTTTCTGTTCTTGGTGTGCCTGTGCGTTGCATAGCTGGTGAAGAGGTGCTGCCTTCTACGTAAGAGATCTAGGGAGAGATTTATCCTGCACTGTGCTTTACCATTTTACTCCCATACAACTTAAATTATACTTGTGTACAGACAACATTTCTCATGATATTAAAGCTGAATTCTAGGTGGATATAAAATGCACACATACAGCGCTGAAATCATTAATACAGTACATGATTAAATGATAGGCTGGGTCAGAACCAAGATGACCTGGGCTCAGAGGAAGTGGGTTGATATGGTCATCAAAATGAGAACATCTAGCCACCAAGTATTAGAAAGCTGCAGTATATAAAATTTTCGGTTTTGGGTTTAATGCCACTTTAAGAAGAATGAAGTAGACTTTTTAGTTTTTTAAAGTGATACTAAAGCCTTTTCTCTTTTTAGAAAAAAAAACCCCATAACAAACATGTTATACTTACCTTCTCTGTGCAGTGGATTTGCACATGGCAGCCCAGATCATCCTCCTTCTCGGGTCCCTCATTGGTACTCCTGGCCCTTCCCTTCTGTTGAGTACCCCCACAGCAAGCTGCTTGTTATGGGGGCACCCGAGGCAAGCCGCAGCACCGTGTGTCCATTCAGGCACAGCCGTGATTAGACATATTTCTTTATCGTACACCACGGGACACAGAGCTAGTCATTACATAATGGGTTAAGGGTCACCAGCGGTGATTGGACACTGGCACAACCAATGGAAGACAGTTCCCCTCCATATAACCCCTCCCATCAGGGAAGTACCTCAGTTTTTTCGCCAGTGTCGAAAGGTGTTGGACGCGTTAGGAGGTGCTAAAGGAAAGCTCTACCAAAGAGACCCTCTGGGGGTAAAAGAGCTATGCTTTCGGATCCATCCAAGACGCCTACAAATGAGCTGAATCTGGATGGGATCCGGGCCTCATCCATGAGGCGTCGCCTGTAATGTCTCTCTTCGGAGGACTGGGCTCTAAGATCCAGCACTTTCGCTATTTCGCTATAAAGTCCTGGTAAGAGTCTTGTACAAGGCCCAGGGGAGAGGTATCCTTTAAATAGGAACCCATATCCCTGAAGGTTGGCACACATAGCCCACCGTGAAGGGTGAAGTTTGGTATCTGTCTGAAAACTTTCAGCAGAAAAACCTGCGGCGTGGATAAGGTGAGATTAGAAGGTCCATAACTAGGTTGGGACCTTTTTCAAAAAGTGGATGTCTTCTTTTTTTCCACCACTGGGGGGAGTAAAGAGCTGAATATACTCACCTCACTCTGTTCAGTGTCGGCTTCGGCGAAGTACACTGCTCGTCACCTCCGCTGCTGAGCTTGCTTGAGCACCCCGCTCCTCCTTCCGGTGGCCGATACAGACACCTGCAGATGCAGGTAAGTGGGGACAGGGGCTGATGAGAGTCCTCTCTCACTATGGCCACCACCATAGCGCTAAAGGCCGCGCGCGCGCGCTTTATCGGAGGGGGGGGCCGAGGCGTGCGCGGGCACGTGGCGCGCACAGGCACAGAAACGGCGCCAAATTTAAAAGACTGTCAGTGTAAAAAGCACTGCAGCAGCAAGCAAGCTCGTTAGTTCTCTTGTTCCTGGCAGAGAAACACAGCAGCTATACAGGGACGTAAGACTCCATGTGGTTGGATTGGGTACTTCCTAGAAGACATCCATGTTATGCATAGTTATGTGTTAAAAGTTGCATACTTAATGTATTTGCTAAACTGAACACGGTAGTATATGCATTTAGGTACCTTGTATTTTGTCTAAACAGTAAGTCTTCCAGGGGAAGTAATGCGGACAAAAAGAGATAAAAGAGCACCGCCGCCTGAGACAGGGGGCTCTAGCTGTGCTGACTCGGTACCTTCCTCTCCTGTGTTGCCAAAAGCACCTGTACAGGATGAGCCATTACCTCTGTCAGGTATGGCGGCTTCCCCAGTGAAGCCTGGGCCTGCATATGTCACTGAGGACACTTTATCAGCTGCCCTAAATAATCTGGAGGAGAAAATTGCTACTTTAATCGCTAAATCCTCTAAAAAGGACAATAAGCGAAGCAGATCTCCTCCAGTATTGGACCTCCCTTCAGAAGTACCTGAGGAGGAGGAGGATGAGGAGGAGGCTACATCAGCAGAGGATGAGGAGTCAGACGGATCAGGGATATCGGATGAGCCTTTTTCGGTATCCCAGATTTTAAAGTCACAGGTGCAATGCTATGCAGGAGCCGTGCGAGCTGCATTTAGGTTACCCTCTTTGGAGGTAACAGAATCGCCTGTCTCCTCCCTAGGATCATTAAGATCCCTGCAAGGTGCATGCTCCTTCCCGGTTCATCCGTTACTAGAGGATCTATTGTACGCAGACTGGCAACATCCAGATAAGCGTTTTTCACCTCCAAAAAAGTTTAACATTCTTTATCCTATGGAGGAAAATTTTTTAAAGAAATGGAGCCTGCCTACGGTAGATGCGGCTATTTCTTGTGTAAATAAAAACCTGACATGTCCAGTGGATAATGTACAAGTGTTTAAAGATCCTTCTGAGAAGAAGTTGGAATCCTTACTGAAATCCTCCTTCCTTTTGGCCGGCTCAATTATCCAACCTGCAGTAGCAGCAGTCGGTATGTGTCAGGTCGTCAGCCAACAGGTAAAGCAGGGGCTGAAGGAGCTGCATTCAGAGCAGGCTAAAAATTGGGAGAATTTACCTAAAGCCTTATGCTTCACAGTGGATGCCATGAGAGATTCTATCATACAGGCATCACGCCTTACACTCCAGCTGGTACAGATGCGCAGAGTACTTTGGCTTAAGCATTGGTCAGCGGAAGCCCCATGCAAAAAGTTGTTGGCAAGTTTCCCGTTCCATGGCGAACGCCTTTTTGGGGAAGATTTAGAAAGATATATCCAAAAGATATCAAGTGGTAAAACGACACTTTTACCTGAGAGAAAGAAAAACAAGAGACCTTGTTTTAAACACACTCTCTCCCCAGCTCCCGGGAAATCGGACTCCAGCCAGTGGCGACGGCCTTTTCAGCCGCCCAAAAAAGCCAAAGAACAGGCTCAGAAGAACAAGAAGCCGTGGGGTTCAAGAGCTAATAAGCAAGCCCCCAAAACCTCTCATTGAAGGGGCGCCCCCGCTCGGCCGAGTGGGGGGAAGGCTTCGTCAGTTCTCAGCGACTTGGCGGACAGAAACCCAGGACAAATGGGTGGTATCCACAATATCCTCAGGGTACAGACTGGAATTTCGAGAGATCCCATCTTAATTCCGAAGTTCAAGACTCTCCAAGGATCCACAAAAAAGAGGATCCTTCTTCAAAGGTTTGAATCACTTAATAGCTCAAGGTGTGGTTACAGAGGTACCCCAAAAGGAGCAAGGTTCAGGTTTTTACTCAAACCTCTTTGTGATTCCAAAACCGAACGGAGAAGTCAGACCCATCCTGGATCTAAAAAATCTAAACCAGTTTCTGAACGTTCGCCATTTTCGAATGGAAACGATTCGATCCGTGGTCGCTACTTTAAAAGGCGGAGAATTCATTGCGTCCATAGATATCAAAGACGCATATCTACACATACCAATCCTCCCCGCTCACCAAAGATTCCTAAGGTTTGCGGTAGAAGATCACCACTTTCAATTTGTGGCCCTGCCATTTGGTGTAGCCACCGCGCCCAGAGTATTCACAAAGGTGCTAGCTCCTCTGTTAGCAAACCTAAGAACACGGGGCATTGCGGTAACAGCCTATCTAGACGATCTACTATTAATAGATCAGTCAAAGGAGGGGTTGGATCACGCTGTAGACACTACAGTAGGATACCTGGAGCATTTAGGATGGATTATAAACTTACAAAAATCCTCTCTCCAGGCCCAAAGAAGGATAGTGTACCTGGGCATGATCATAGATACAGCCCAAAACAGGGTATACCTGCCAGAGCCAAAGATACAGTCTCTGAAAGACCTGATCCACAAGGTCAAAGCAAACAAGAGGCCGTCTATTCGCCTTTGCATGAGACTATTGGGAAAGATGGTAGCCTCCTTCGAGGCGGTCCCTTACGCCCAGTTTCATTCGAGACTACTTCAAGGCAATATTTTAGCCTCCTGGAACAGGAAGAGCCAAGCTCTGGATATACCCATGCGCCTGTCCTCACAAGTACGCCACAGCTTCAATTGGTGGCTAGAAGCCAGGAATTTACGGAAGGGAAAGTCCTTCCTCCCAGTGGCCTGGAAGGTGGTATCTACGGATGCCAGCCTATCGGGCTGGGGTGCAGTATTCGAGGAGGCTTCTACCCAGGGAACCTGGGCCAAGACTCAGGGGATCCTGCCCATCAATGTGCTAGAGATCCGGGCGGTATATCTAGCCCTCAAAACCTGGACATACAGGTTACAGGGCTACCCAGTTCGGGTTCAATCCGACAATGCTACGGCAGTAGCTTACATCAATCACCAAGGAGGCACCCACAGTCGGGCAGCCCAAAGAGAGGTGAACCGGATCTTGGCATGGGCAGAAGAGCATGTACCTTGCATCTCTGCAATCTTCATTCCAGGGATAGAAAACTGGCAAGCAGACTACCTGAGTCGTCAGCAGCTGCTACCAGGAGAGTGGTCTCTTCACCCAGAGATCTTTCAGGCCATATGTCTGAGATGGGGAAACCCAGATGTAGACCTGCTAGCTTCCAGGTTCAACAAGAAATTGGACAACTTTGTGTCCAGAACGAGAGATCCTCTAGCCTACGGGACAGACGCTCTAATAACTCCATGGAATCAGTTCTCACTGATCTATGCATTCCCTCCGATCCCTCTTCTACAAAGACTGCTTCGCAGGATCAAGGAGGAGGGAATACCAGTAATCCTAGTGGCCCCAAACTGGCCCAGGAGGCCTTGGTATGCCGAGATCGTAAAAATGGCGATAGGAAGGCCCTGGAAGCTTCCACTTCGACACGACCTGTTGTCACAGGGTCCAGTATTCCACCCTTCCTTACAAAGGCTAAATTTGACGGCCTGGCTGCTGAGACCCACATTTTGAAAAAGAGAGGGGTCTCTGGCCTGGTTCTTTCTACGCTCATTAATGCTAGAAAGCCAGCCTCCAGACTCATCTATCATAGAGTCTGGAAAGCATACGTTTCCTGGTGTGAATCCAGAAGTTGGAATCCTCTGAAATATGAAATAAGTAGGATTCTTGCTTTTTGCCAGTTAGGAGTGGATATGAAATTAGCCCTTAGCACCATCAAGGGGCAAATATCGGCTCTATCAGTCTTCTTTCAGAGACCATTGGCATCTCACTCCCTAGTTCGGACATTCATTCAGGGGGTACTGAGGATAAATCCTCCAGTCAGGTCTCCCTTGTGTCCATGGGATTTGAATTTGGTATTGTCAGTGTTGCAAAAGCAACCTTTTGAACCTATTCGCCATATTCCTTTAATTATATTAAGTAGGAAATTGGCCTTTCTGATTGCTATAGCTTCTGCTAGGAGAGTATCAGAGCTAGCAGCTCTTTCTTGTAAAGAGCCTTATCTAATTTGTCACAAGGACAAGATCGTACTACGACCCCATCCGGCTTTTCTACCTAAGGTGGTGTCGGCTTTTCACTTGAATCAAGACATTGTTCTGCCTTCCTTTTTTCCAAACCCGCGGACGGCGGGGGAAAAATTATTACACTCTCTAGATCTAGTGAGAGCGGTAAGGGTGTATCTGCAAGCAACCGCTCAGATACGTAAAACAGATGTTTTGTTTATTTTACCAGATGGTCCCAAGAAGGGCCAAGCGGTATCAAAATCCACCATTTCCAGGTGGATTAGACAAGTAATTGTTCAAGCTTATGGTTTAAAGAACAGGACTCCTCCTTTTCCTGTTAAGGCGCACTCTACCAGGGCGATAAGTGCTTCATGGGCAGTGCACCACCAGGCTTCGATGGCTCAGATCTGTAAGGCTGCAACTTGGTCCTCAGTCCATACATTTTCCAAATTCTATCAAATAGATGTGAAAGGACATGAGGATTCCGCCTTCGGGCGAAGTGTGCTGCAGGCAGCAGTATAGGGCTTCTGGTCCGCAAGCGGTCGGTTTGATCTGTGTCTCCCCCCCTTCATATGAGCATTGCTCTGGGACGTCCCATTATGTAATGACTAGCTCTGTGTCCCGTGGTGTACGATAAAGAAAATAGGATTTTTATAACAGCTTACCTGTAAAATCCTTTTCTTGGAGTACACCACGGGACACAGAGGTCCCCCCCTTCTTATGGGAACCTTACTGCTTTGCTACAAAACTGAGGTACTTCCCTGATGGGAGGGGTTATATGGAGGGGAACTGTCTTCCATTGGTTGTGCCAGTGTCCAATCACCGCTGGTGACCCTTAACCCATTATGTAATGACTAGCTCTGTGTCCCGTGGTGTACTCCAAGAAAAGGATTTTACAGGTAAGCTGTTATAAAAATCCTATTATCCCCCCCCCCTCTCATTGGCCAACTGACTTTGACAGCAGCGGGAGCCAGTGGCACCGCTGCTGTTTCTCAGCCATTTCGGTGGGAGAGTCCTGGACAGCAGAGGCACTCGTGGACATTGCTGGATCGGGAGGGGGCTCAGGTAAGTATTGAGGGGGGCTGCTGTATACAGAAGGCTTTTTATCTTAAGGCTGGGTTCACACTTGTGCGTTGCGTTTTTGAGCTTGGAGTCTTTGCCAAGCTCGCAATCAGTCGTTCAGCGGTTCCTTTGAGTTTTTAGCTGCGGACTTGCTGACCTGGGAGAGGAGAGGGAAGTCTCGCCGCTGTTATGAGGGGGAACTCCACGCCAAATTTTAAATTAAAAATCGGCATGGGTTCCCCTCCAGGAGCATACCAGGCCCTTAGGTCTGGTATGGACTTTAACGGGAACCCCTACGCCAAATAAAAATGGCGGGGTTCCCCCCAAAATCCATAGCAGACCCTTATCCGAGCACGCAGCCCGGCCTGTCAGGAAAGGGGGGGGCCCCCCATATGACGTCAGTCCCATCATTCCCCAGGACTGTCATGTCATATGGGGGCGGGGTCACCGGGTGGCATCACCCGGTGACCACGCCCATGCCTATATAAGTGAATGCGCTCTGCGCACACGGCATTACAGCCGGAGACATCAACGAGTCAACATCTCCAGGAGAGAAGAGGGCAGAAGGCGACGAAGAAGACCGGGCCCCTGCTAGCAAAAGAGCTGGAAGAAGATAGCGGAGGCACGGCAGAAGGAAGAAAGAAATGGAGAGCGCGAAGATCCCTGTTAAGAACGCAACACATGTGCGAATCAGATGCGTGCCCATAGAACATAATGGGCCTGAATTCGCACCTGAGCCGCACCGCAATGCCTAGAGAACGCACAAGTTTTTTCGGCAATGCGCAGTGCATCGCACATATGTGAACCAGCCTTATTGAAATCAATATATTTTTTTAATGTTATGCGAATTGGATGCGGTGTAAGCCGCAACCAATTCGCATAGGTGTGAACCCGGCCTAATACTTAGAATGCATTAAGATAAAAAACCTTCTGCCTTTACAACCCCTTTAAACCATGGTGATAAAAGGGGTGTGTGTGTGTGTGTGTGTGTGTGTGTGTGTGTGTGTGTGTGTGTGTGTGTGTGTGTGTGTGTGTGTGTGTGTGTGTGTGTGTGTGTGTGTGTGTGTGTGTGTGTGTGTGTGTGTGTGTGTGTGTGTGTGTGTGTGTGTTTGTGTGTGTGTGTGGTTTGTGTTTTTTTTTTTAAATAACCTATCATACTTGCCTCCACTGTGCAGTTTGTTTTATTTTTGTCTTCTGGGGTCCCCCGGCAGCACTCGCGGCTCCTCGCTTCAGTAAACCCCCTGGGAGAAGCGCTCTCCCTGGGGGGTTACCTTGCGGGCACGCAAGTTCTGGACTCTGGAGCATGCCTGCATAGACACAGAATGCCGGACTCTGCCCCGGCGCCTGTGTCATAGGATTTGATTGATAGCAGGAGCCAATGGCTGCGCTGCTATCAATCTATCCAATCAAGAGCCGAGAACCCCAGGCAGAGAGGTAAAGCGTCTCGAGGGAGGGAATGGGCTCAGCTGAGTAAAACGGGGGGGGGGGGGGGCGCTAGGGGGGCGGTCAGTGTCAGAAGTTTTCACCTTTAATGCATCCTATGCTTTAAGGTGAAAAAACACAAGGGTTTACAAACCCCTTGAAGTACTGTAGATGAACATTTCTGTTTGAAGTCCATATGTTCATGCAATTTCTGTCAAAAAATAAAACCCTGCTTGGTAAAAAGTTAAAACTCCAGCTGACCTTTTTGTTTTGAAAGTGTTTCTAGACCGTATACATTATTTTATTTTTCTTCTTCTTTTACATCTTTTTCAAAAATATCCAGTTCTCATACATTTCTCAAATAACTCTGGATCCTTGACACGTTTCTAGCACTTGGGTTACGTATACTATTTGTCCTATTTTAGTTGCATGCCTCACCCATTTTGATAAATGTTCTTAAAGTAGAAGTAAACCCTCCTGTTGGCCTCTGTTTAATCTTCAACTGCCATGATGCTGCACATGTGATCAGTTGTGACACCAGCCATTGGATGGTTTGACAGTTTGGTTGAGAGCACAACCAATGTGACAGTTGGCATGCCCGGAATGTAACTGCTTTTTGAAACCGTTAAATCCATGGGTTTACTTCCGCTTTAATATAAGTTTTCATGAATATTTATGGTTTTGCTCATCTGTCATTAAACGACATGGAGTAAAAGCTGATCAAAAACGCACAAAGATTTGACATATCTATAATGTATCGCTATGCTGCTACTATCACACGACCCTATTAATGAATGCCACTAGTTTGTATTAATTTTGATTATTTCTTTTTTAGGAACATCGTTGTACTATCAGCCAGGTCTCCTCTTTGGTGGAACTTTAGAACATGACTGCAACAGCCAACGTTCAATTGGCTACTATTTGGAAAGTCTCATCTGCCTAGCCCCTTTTATGAAACATCCATTAAGGATTACACTTCGTGGGGTCACTAATGATCAAGTCGATCCCTCGGTAAAATCTCAACCCAAAGTGAAAGATTTTCTTTTAATAAATCAAGCTAGTTTACACTCTGGGACTTAATGCCCTCATTGTCTCTGTGCCCTCTTCTCTGCTACATCATGTTGACTGACCACCCAAGTTGCACAGTGAACAAGTGAGAGCTTTGTTTTTTTCCAGTGATTTATCCCTCATCAGAGTGTTTAGTAAGAGTTGCAAAGCAAGCTTTAGCTGACTCGTCATTTTATCGTTGCAACAAAGATTATATACCATATAGAAAACACACAACCTTTATAAAACCGTTTCATTGTTTTTTTTTTTAAATGCTAAAATGAACACAAAAGCTTACATCTGGCTTTAGATAGTTTAAACACTATAGTAGGTCATCGGAGTGCTCTCCCTGCCATTTAAACTCTGCACCCCAAAACACATCTTACCCCACAATATCAGCTGGCTGAAATGGAGCTAACTTGCTAGAGTAATGCTTGGCACCTGTTGCTGTAATTTAAAAAATGAGCACCGTTTCTCTCCCCTTATTTTTTTTTAGGTTTTCTTTAAAGGGGTTGTAAACCCTCATGGTTTTTTCACCTTCATACATCCTATGCATGAAGGTGAAAAAACTTCAGGCAGTCACCAGCCCCCCCATTTTACTTACCTGAGCCGTGGAATTCACTCAGCGGTGACGCGATCTCCCTTTCTCCACGGGGTCCCGACTCTTGATTGGATAGATTGATAGCAGCGCACCCATTGGCTCCCGCTGCTGTCAATCAAATCCAATGATGCGGGTGGCGGGGCCGAGTTATACATTCAGCGGCTGTGGAATGAATGACTCTGGAGCGTGCCCGCAAGGTAACCCCCGGGGAGAACGCTTCTCCTAGGGGGTTATCTGATGCGGGGAGAGACCCCAGAAGTCGCTGGTCCGGGGCCACTATGTGCAAAACGAGCTGACCGGTGGAGGCAAGTATGACATGTTTGTTTAGAAAACAAACAAAGCTTTGCAATCACTTTAAGCTTTTTCAGGTGATGTACTACCACTGTACTGTGGAGCTAGTGCTAGGCATTCTCATTGGACAAGCTAGTATGCAAACATTTGTGCACCTTGTATAAAATGTCCCATTGTTAAATAAGTTTTTTTTTTTTGTGTTGTAAATCTAAAAAAAAAAAATAGGATTAAGTATACAGTTTATTTTTAAAAATAAGATACTAATTACACAAAATATTTATACTTAATTTTTTTATTTCAAAGGTGGATACCCTTAAAGCCACAACTATTCCTTTGCTGAAAAAGTTTGGCATAGATGGTGAACATTTTGAACTGAAGGTAAGGTTTACACCTTGTATGATGTGCATATAATCCAAAATGAAGGCATAGGGTGGTAGTATGGAAACATGTCCTGCAAGCAAGTGGTTATAACACGCTCACGGCTGCTTGTGAAGCCCTCAAAAGCATCTGATCAAACCAAGATCGGTTTGATCAGATGCTTTAGAAGCGAGTAACCGAAAGTAGCTAAATCCTTGTCGCTTCCTGTCTCATTCGCCACAGAGGAGGGGTGGGCACAAATGTACCTGCCTTTCCCCTGTTTTCAAGTGGATCGACCGGTCGTAGAGGTCCTGGGCTTCTTGATTGCATCAGAGAGCCCAGAAACAGCACCAGGTGACAGTGGGGGGGGGGGGTTCAAGTAACTGAATTAAAGACAATTGGCTGCAAATTTTGATACTGGGATCAGGGTAGCCAGTATAACCACTTCAACCCAAGAACTTAGATATGTCCTAGGGGCATGAAGTCCTTAAAGTGGTTGTAAACGCTTGACATTTTCCACTTTTTTTTTTTTTTTTTTTTCATGTTACAACCGAAAACGTTTAAATGTGTATTTTATTGGGGTTTTATGTGATGAACCAACACAGAGTGGCACATTTGGGAAGTGGAAGGAAAATGATAAATGGTTCTTCTTTTCACATATTTGTAAAAAAATAAAAAAAGTGTGGCATGCATTTGTATTCAGCCCCCTTTACCCTGATACCCATAACTAAAATCTAGTGGAACCAATTGCCTTCAGAAGTCACCTAATTAGTAAATGGTGTTCACATGTGTGTAATTTAATCTCAGTATAAATACAGCTGTTCTATGAAGCCCTCAGAGGTTTGTCAGAGAACCTTGGTGAACAAACTGCATCCTGAAGGCCAAAGAGAACACCAGACAGGTCAGGGATAAAGTTGTGGAGAAGTTTAAAGTGGTTGTAAACCCTCCTTTGCAAGTTACACCTACAGATAAGCCTAGATTAAGGCTTACCTGTAGGTGTTTGCAATATCTCCTAAACCCACGGTTTAGGAGATATTTGCCAAAGGGATTACACCGCTGTGTACGGCGCATGCGCACTGTAAATCCCATTCATAAAATCCGCATTTGACGGCTCCCGCGCAAATGCGCGGAGTCACGTCTTCGCCGCTTCGGACAATCACAGCGCTGGAGCGGCGATACCCGGAGGTAACCTTCCGGCGAGATGACTGCGGCCAGAGGGGGAGACGTGGATGGTTTCGGGGGCTTCGATTTAAGGTAAGTAATGCATAATGAGCTAGTATACTAGTCATACTAGCTCGTTATGGCTTTGTCTTGCAGGTGTGTTTTTTTTTTTTTTTTTTTTTTTTTTCCAGGGTTTATATCCACTTTAAAGTAGGGTTGGGTTATAAAAAATAAATATCCCAAGCTTTGAACATCTGACCGAGCACTGTTCAATCCATCATCCAAAATTGGAAAGAGTATCCACAACTGCAAACTTACTAAGAGACCTGGCCGTCCACCTAAACTGACAGGCTGACAGGCCCATGGTAACTGGAGGAGCTGCAGAGGTCCACAGCTCAGGTGGGAGAATCTGTCCACAGGACAACTATTGGTTGTGCACTCCACAAATCTGGCCTTTATGGAGGAGTGGCAAGAAGAAAGCCATTGTTAAAGCCATAAGAAGTCCCATTTGCAGTGTGCAAGAAGCCATGTGGGGAACATGGCAAACGTGGAAGAAGGTGCTCTGGTCAAATGAGACCAAAATTGAACTTTAAAGCAAAATGCTGTGTGTGGTGGAAAAGTAACACTGCACATGACCCTGAACACGCCACCCCCCACGTGAAACATAGTGGTGGCAGTATCATGTTGTGGAGATGTATTTCTTCAGCAGGGACAGGGAAGCTGGTCAGAGTTGATGGAAAGATGGATGTAGCCAAATACAGGGCAGTTGAGGAAAAAAACCTGTAAAAGACTTGAGACTGGGGCGGAGGTTCATCTTCCAGCAGGACATTGACCCTAAACATACAGCCAGAGCTACAATGGAATGGTTTAGATCAAAGCATATTCATGTGTTAGAATGGCCCAGTCAAAGTCCAGACCTAAATCTAATTGAGAATCTGTGGCAAGACTTGAAAATTGCTGTTCACATATGCTCTCCATTCAATCTTTGAGCTATTTTGCAAAGAAGAATGGTCAAAATGTCACTCTAGATGTGCAAAGTTGGTAGAGACATGCAGAGAAAGGTGGTTCTACAAAGTATTGACTTAGAGGGGCTGAATGCACGCCACACTTTTCAGATGTTTGTTTGTAACGAATGTTGAAAACTATTTATCATTTTCCTTCCACTACAATATTATGTGCCACTTTGTGTTGGTTTATCACATAAAATCCCAACAAAATACATTTACATTTTTGGTTGTAACTTGCCAAAAATTTGGAAAATTTCAAGAGGTATGAATACTTTTTTCAAGGCACTGTACTACATATACCCAGTGAAGTGACTAGCCTCAGGTAATAGAGAGATGAAACAAATATTCCTACATAAGTTAGCCTGTTTATCTGAAACCCTATTCTCTACATCCGTTCAAAGTGCAGAATTTACACAGCTTGTCTGAGCTTTCAGAAAGCAGAGGGTGGAGATCTAAAGTCATACAGTGAACAGCTCAGATATGAGAGCTCCCATAGCTGATTGGAGATAGGGGACACACAGCACACAGGAAACAGGCAGTGCTAAGAATGTCAATCACAGGCTGTATGCTGGAGCTTCCTCACCCATTCCCCTCCATCTCTTGGAGTTGGGAAAACCTGTCAGAAGTGACTCATGCAGGTAGCAGAGAAATGTGGCAGCAGACAGAAATTACACTTCATGCTTTGGATTGAGACAAGTACACGCTAAAGGTGGATGTGCTTGTTTATATTTCATGTCGGAGGTCTACAACCACTTTGTAATAAGTTTATTCAGAGAGTAGAAAAAAATAATAATTTTGCCTGGAGTTTGGGCTTTAAAGATTGTTGTTATGCTTTGTTTTATATATAAAAAAAATGCCCGCAGAGGTAGGGCCCCCCCCCTTATTGGTGGAAATTCTTACTCTTTCGTCCATGGACTGACACAGCCTCTGGGTATATCACCTCCAGTCTGCATCTCGCAGATCAGTTTTTTTCTGTCTAGCAAAGAGTAGGACATGGCTCCCTTCGGGCCCATTGGTCCGGGGGAAAAGGATGAATTTTTTTGCTACATTTTTTGTTTCCTGCGATCTTCGATCAACTGCCGACTGGGTGACAGGCTGGATCCTCGGTCCTTGTAGTCTCCCCAGTTCGGCCATTGAGCGTGTGCTGACCCTAGCTACGCGCTGGGTTTTCCACGACATGCCCGTTGCTCCATGGGTGGCCGGTGAGCCTACGCTCCAGGGCCTGCATCGGACCGCTCAGGTTCAGCTGACCTTACCGCCGAGTCGCAGCAGCCTGGCCGGTGAGCTTGCGCTCCAAGGCTTGCATGGGACCGCTCAGCTTCGGCTGACCTTACGGCCGAGTTGCAGCAGCCTGTCCGGTGAGCGTCACGCTCCAGGGCATACATATGATTGTCCCTTTTGGGTCCAATCACAGCATGCCTGGCCAACAGTCACCTTCCGTGCGCGGACGATGATCTGTTTGGAATGTCTTCCAGCATAATACATGCAGGATAGGTAAGTAAACTCCCCTGCCTCGGCTGGGTTATTTGGCTGGACATTCCTGGAGAGACCAAGTAAGTGGTTGTGGCCCCTTTCTTCCCTCTCTCCCTGCCTTTTCCCTCCTCCCTGGGCTTCTAGCTAAAGGGTGCTGGGGGTCACCTAAGGGGTTCCACTGGAGCGGGGCTGGCTGTAACGAACATTTAAAAGAAATGTCATTTCTGCTTACCTGTGTGTGCTTCCTCCTCCATGCTGTCGGTGACCATTTTGTGGTGGTCCATGCCGGGTTCGGCCTCTAGTGACTGCCCGGCGGCCATCTTCCTGTCGTTTCGTCGCCATTTTCTTGTAGTCCACACCCACTGGCCTCTATCAACTGATCGGCGGCCATGTTTGTCCACCCTGTATGTATATATTGCCATTCGGCCATCTTTTTGTGGGCTACGGCTGCTTGGCCTCTGTCTTCGGCTCGGCGGCCATTTTCTTAGAGCCCACATTATCTTCCATACAGACGTTTTGGCGGCCATTTTGCGAGAGTCTCCGGCCTCTAGGGTGCATTACACTGGCGCGAAAATTCACACAGGAAGCGCTGATGAAAGAAGCAGACTGACACAGCAGCAGTGGGACAGCATCACAGGCGCAGCATAGCAGTACCGGTCCAGGGTGGTGAGTCCTCTGGGTGACCCAGCATCTCTGCAGCGCAGGAGGGTGGCCTATTGATATCTTGCCTGGAGCCCTGTGAGTGTCAGCGTGTGGTCAGCATGGCATCTGAGCCAGATGTCTTCTCCCCTGAAGCACCAGATTTAGCAGCTGGTGCCCCTGAGGTGTCTATGAACGCTATGTCGGCAATCCTAGAGGCGTTTGCTGCCAGGGTGGAAGCAGCACACGGGAATACAGGGGGTAGTAAATTCCCCCGTCCCCTGCAATCTTCCGGGGATAATTCTGATGCAGAACCAGGTCCAGCTACGGCTCATGGCCCAGATTCGGACGCATCAGAGACTGCAGACCGTGACTGATCGGACAGTGAGGGTGACTCCAGGTCAGTACGCGAGACGGCTTTGGTATCTGACCTTATTTCTGCAGTGCGGGATACGCTAAAGTTGGAAAATACTGCAGAAGCAGCAGAAACTCCAGTCCCCTTTTGGGTTTCGTAAACCTGCCCGCACTGCTAAGGTGTTCCCTTGTGTGTCTTATTTTGACAAACTCTTATACAAGGAATGGGAGCACCCACTGAGGGTCTTTACAGCCCCAAAGAGGTTTGCGGTACGGTACCCCTTTTGAGGAGAGTTTTTCTGAAGAAATGGACCTCTCCCCCTATAGTGGACTCTCTGGTGTCCAGACTTAATAGAGCCACCACTATTCCAGTAGAAGGGGCTCCTGTTTTTAAGGACCCTGTGGATAAGAAGGCTGAAGCACTCGCTCGCTACCTATATACAGTGGTAGGCTCGGCAGTACGCCCGGCATTGGCGGGGGCCCTAGTGTCTCAGACACTTACTGAATGGGCAAAATTGCTACTCCAGGGGTTAAAGGAGCGAGATGCTCCTCCTAATGAGATAACTTTGGCCGACCAGTTGGTCCAGGGCCTTAAGTTTGTCTGCGAGTCAGCAGGGGAATAGTATCCATGTCTGTCAAAAGCTTCGGTTTATGCAGTAGCAGTACACCGCCTGATCTGGCTAAAGGGCTGGTCTGCGGACCAGACTTCCAAGAAAGCCCTGTTGGTTCTGCCTTTTAAGGGCGACAGACTTTTTGGGGCTTCTCTGGATGACATCATCAAGGATGCCACAGGAGGTAAAAGCACTTTGCTTCCCCAAACTAGCAAGGGTAGGGGGCCACGCCAAGGGCAAGGGCCCTCCTTTACTGCACGCAGGCGGTTTTTTCGTCCCCCTAGGGCGACAGGGAAAAGGCACAGAGAAAAGGCCCCAGGCCGACAAGGCGCCTGCCCAAGGAAAAAAGCGTCCTTGGTCCCGCAAACCCAACAAGCCTGCAGACAAATCTGCGTCCGCATGAAGGTCCGCCCCCACCCAGCTCTCGGGTGGGGGGACGTCTTCGCAAATTCGCTACTCAGTGGACCGCTCTAGTCTCCGACAGGTGGGTTTGCGAAGTAATCTCCTCAGGCTACAAGATAGAATTTCTCTGTTGTCCACCGGACAGGTTCATCACCTCCAATCTCCAGCTACTACCGACCCGTCGGGAGGCCCTGTATGGGGCGGTCCAGGGTCTACTGGAACGTGGGGTAGTTATTCCAGTTCCAGAACAGGAACGAGGTCAGGGTTTTTACTCAAATCTGTTCATTGTGTTGAAGAAGGAGGGGGTTCGTCCAATCTTGGATCTCAGAGCCCTCAATTGCTTTGTGAAAGTACAAAGATTTCAGATGGAGTCGGTTCGGTCTGTAGTCATGGCTCTCCATCCGGGGGACTTTCTGGCCTCCTTGGACATCAAGGACGCATACCTGCATGTCCCCATATACTCCAGACACCAGAGGTTTCTGCGATTTGCTATCGGGAAGAACCACTACCAGTTTGTGACCCTCCCGTTTGGCCTTGCCTCAGCACCCAGGACGTTCACCAAGGTGCCTGCTCCGATTCTGGCACTTCTAAGACAGCGGGGTATCGCTATCATGGGCTACTTGGACGACCTTCTACTGAAGGCCCCTTCAAGCTCAGAATTAGAGGTAAGCGTGTCTATTACCTGTCAGACTCTTCGAGACTGTGGTTGGATACTAAACACGCAAAAGTCAGTATTGGTGCCCACTCAACGCCTAGTGTACCTGGGGTTGATTCTGGATTCCTCAGAGGCAAAGGTATTCCTCCCTGTGGAGAAGTTGCAGACCCTCTGGGCTGCAGTACGGCAGCTGACTTCCAGGAATTGGTCGTCACTCCGTTTTTGCATGCGAGTGTTGGGCCTCATGGTAGCCTCCTTCGAGGCGGTCCCTTATGCTCAATACCACACTCGAGTGTTACAGAAGGAAGTTCTGTCCAGATGGAACAGATGCCCTTCATCTCTGGATTATCAAATCCGAGTGAGCCACCTAGTCAGGAGATCCCTGGTATGGTGGCTGACAGCACCGGCTCTAATGGCCGGGAAGTCATTTCTTCCAGTTTACTGAATAGTGATCAGAACGGATGCCAGCCTTACAGGTTGGGGCGGAAAATGGGGTGTTCAGTCGGCGCAAGGACGCTTGACCCCAGAGGAAGCCCTCCTGCCGATCAATGTCCTGGAAATCCGGGGGATCAGGCTGTGCCTCTTCAAATGGTCTCAGAGGCTGCAAGGGCGTCCAGTCAGGATCCAGTCAGACAATGCCACAGCAGTGGCATATGTCAATCATCAAGGAGGAACAAGAAGCTCAGCTGCAACATCGGAGATCGCTCGCATCCTGGAGTGGGCAGAGAGGAGCGTACCGGCACTGTCGGCTGTGTACATTCCGGGTGTGGAAAACTGGCAGGCGGACTACCTGAGCCGCCAGATGCTGGACCAGGGAGAATGGTCCTTACACCCGGAGGTGTTCCAACTCCTCTGCCAAAGATGGGGCACACCAGACGTAGATCTTCTGGCTTCCCGACTCAATCGGAAGGTATTGAGGTTTGTGGCACGGTCAAGAAACTCATGGGCAGACGCAACGGACGTGTTGGTGGCATCGTGGGGTCAGTATCGGCTAATCTATGCCTTCCCTCCCTTAAGGCTTCTTCCTCTTCTGCTCCGCAGAGTGGAGGCAGAGGGAATTACAATGATCCTAATCGCTCCAGATTGGCCTCAGCGTCCTTGGTACGCCGATCTAGTACATCTGGTAGCAGACGTCCCCTGGCGCCTACCACTACGGAAGGACCTGCTATCGCAAGGTCCCATACTCCATCCTGCTTTACAGTCACTGGCTTTAACGGCATGGCTGTTAGGCCCCGGTCTCTCAGTACCTGGTTCTCATCAGATTCAGTAATCTCTACTATGAAAAGTGCTCAGAAACCATCCTCCTAGGAAGGTTTATCACCGCACTTGAAAGGCCTACATCTCCATGTGTGAGGAAATGAAATGGCATCCACGTACTTATTTGGTTTCCAGAATCCTGCTGTTTTTTACAGCGTGGGGTGGACCAAGGGCTTGCCCTAAGTACGATTTTAAGGGACTGATATCTGCCCTGGCTGTCTGTCTTTTTTTTCAGTGACCCCTGGCGACTCACTCTCTCGTGAGTACATTTGTGCAGGGAGTTCAGTGCAGGGTCTTTTTGACCCCATATCCCACATTTAAGAGGTCCTGTCATGCGTTTTTTTTTTTTTCTAAAAGGACAGTGTAAAAATGACTAATAATAATAAAAAAACATTTTAAAACACTTTTAGCATTCCAGAACTGCTGGTCTTGCTACCTTTTGTGAGTTAGTCGATTGGGCTAACCTCAGGCACTACCTCCACTACATAGGCCACTGCTCGAAATTCTCGGTTTCTTATGGGGTATCACCAAGAATAGGGGTTAACGCTGTTGATCAAATGTTTATATCATCCACTGGGTGGTGTTTCGTACACTCTTTGTGCTTTCTCTAGCCATAGAGCGCTAACTAAGCATCTCCATGTCACTCTGCTGCTGCTTGCAAAGAGCCACTCAGAGTTTTGATCTTCAATTTCTTCCTGCTGCCTACCAAGAATGACTTTGGTCACCTCCAGCCATCTGATCCTTACCTGCTACTGGCTTGCCTGTGTTTTGTGAGTACCCAAGGCTGCTCCTTGTACCCCGAGCACCAAGTTCTAGACGGGGGACAGTCCTGCTTTCATAAGAGATACTAGCTCACACTTCAGTAACCGCTCCAGGGCATTGCCTCCTTTATGGTGCAAATGTCTACATCTTGTATCCTGCTGCCATCTCCTAGAGTCTATTCCTTGATCAGAAAAAGTCTCCATCTTTGTCAGTGAGAGATGCCTAATCGATAGAATACAAAGTTGTCTTCCTCTTTATCGGTTAAAAAAAGTTTCTTTACATCAAGACCCCTGACCCCCCCCCTGTCTTGCTCCCAGAGCTGCAGGCAGTCCCCAGTTCTCTGTTGTTTTTCTTGGGCTTTTTAGCGTTTGCTGTGTTGCCCACCCCTCAGTTGGACAGCTTTTTGGACATCCTAAAACAGACCTTCTAAATTTCTCAATGGAAGAAAAAGAAATTGGGATTTTTGTACTACTTGTGAAATCCTTTTCTTGAAGACCGTTGAAGGCATAAGTCCTACTCCTCTGTTGCTGCATATGAATAACAAAAAATCTTTGTGCTTGGGTATATTTTCTTCAGTGTAGCTGCTAGCACCAGCTTGTGATACGAAGCCCAAAAAAGATGCATATACTATTTACTCTATCTCAGTAAATTGTCAAACAGCACTTCCCCCTAACAAAGTCATCTGATGAAACACGTTGGGTGGGGCCCTCGGGAGTGACATTGTCATGCACTGCAAACAATTGGATGCGCGGGAATTAATCCCAAGCAGCCCATAGGAACTCTATGCACTGGTAATATATGTGCGCTGTGAAGCCGTTTCAGGCTTTTGGCTGTTTTAAGTCTGTAGATGGATAGATTTTATGTATTTCTACATGCTGCATGGTTGTCTGGAGCAGTGGCAATCCATTGGCTAGGCTAGGGCTACCCCTCATTAACTCTGAAAGCCCTGTTTGACCATATGCTGACAGAGATGGTAAGCAACTGATTTCTCTTCTACCTACGGGTGTATTGTGTGATTGCTGGAGGATTTACATTCCACTGGATTCTTCTTTCGTGGACATTTTTCTGTTCTCCAGGATTTCTGGGACTTTTTTTTTATGAATTGCTATTTTTGTGACACTGTTTAGTGTTTTTCTATGTTAATTACTGTTGGAGGATATAATGTAGGGCTGGGCGATTTTTTTTTTTTTTTTATAAAGAACTCGAGATTCGATTCGATTTTTTATTTTTTTTTATCATATTAATTAAAGTGCATCAACAAACAAAATTGCAAAGGCAAACCCTTTCCCTAACTGCAAAGTCAGTGTGCAACAAAGATTGTTAAACATCCAAATTATTAATACTGTATTTGGATTTAGCTAATAAAACAACAAAAAATCTTGTGGTTACTCTTAGTTGAATTGAACTGTGCCCGTGCTTCAATCACTGTGCCCGTGCTTCAATCACTGTGCCCGTGCTTCAATCACTGTGCCCGTGCTTCAATCACTGCCCGTACCTGATGCAGATTTTCATGGGATACGGATTTTACTGCTACACCGGTGGCCATTCCAGTATTCAAAAGCCGCGCCGCCTCCTTGTCTGTGAGAGGCGGAACATTCAATTTCCCAGCATTCGGTGTTCCGCCTATCATGGACATCCACTCATCCTCATAACACAGACGAGGATGAGCGGATGTCCGTGATAGGCTGAACACTGCCTGCTGTGAAATTGAGTGTTCCACCTATCACAGACGACGAGGACTCGGGAGGCGCGGCTTTTGAACACTGCAATGGCCGCCGTCTGTCTGCATGACACGCTGATCAGGTAGGCAGACGGCGGCTTGCGGTTAGTTAGTGTTACATTACATCTACTCGCGGCGGCTGCGGCGAGTAGATGTAATTGGGGTAACGCCGCCCAGTGCCATTCCGGATACGCCCCCTGCAGCCCTGCTATGGAAACTTTGAAGGAAAAAAAAAATAGATTTTCTAAAAATCTGAATCGATTTGAACTCAACTCGATTCAAGATTAAAATCGATTTTTCTCTTACCATCCATGGACTGACACGGTGTCTCTTTACACTTTACACGTGGGTTATGTCCCTGCTTGCAGGAGAAGACCTAGGCAGAATGTGAAATGTTAAACATCATTCTAAAAGCCAGAGCTGAACAGCCCCACCCAGGGGGCGGTCCCTCCGGACATAACCCTCCCACTACAGTCAGCAGACTTCAGTTTTTTTCTGCCTAGCAGAAGGAGAAGACGTGGCTCTCTCAGGAGCCAGTCTCCTGACCTATTTTTATGCCTTTTCTTGAATTATTTTTATTTTTGAGAATTTTCTATCAACTGTCGGCTGGGCAACAGGTTGGGTACAAGATATCCTCGTAGTCTTCCCTGTCCGACCATCGAGCGTGCTGATCCTCGCCTTGTGTGCGTGAGACTCAGTTCACGACAGGCCCCATGACTCCAGGGGTGGCCGGGTTTGCTTTCATGCTCCCACGGTCCTCTCAAGACTGAACAGTTCCTGACTGACTGTATCTTTCGCGGTGGACCGGGCCGACAGCTACTCAGTACTGCACTGTGATAGTCCTGTCAAACACACCAGTGGGTCCCTCAGGGGACGGGTAAGTAGTCTCTCCTGCCTGCAGGTGAGTACAAAAGGCTGTGTGTTTCTCTTTGGGGGATTTTCCCGGTCTCCCCCTGTATTTCGTTGTCACTCTGTCACCATTGCTGGCGCTGTGCTGTGTGGGGTGCCCGGGGGTCACACTGTTCTTGGAGGGGCCCATGCTGGTCTGCAGATATGCTTGGGGCCTTTTTTTGTGTGTTTTGGGGCCTGAGCGCTGTGTGTGTGTGTGTGTGTGCTGTTTTTTCCACTTTTGCTGAGTCATGGCGGCCATCTTGCCGCGGATCGCCTCAGTGAAGTGCGGCGGCCATTTTCTTGTAGCCCGCGCGCTCTTCAGCACTAGTTTTGGCCTCTAGCGCTGCTGTAACAGCGCAAATCTCCTCACAATCTCCTCACAGCTCACCAGCGCTGACACAGCGCGGTACAGACAGCGGAACTGAGCGGTCCCTGGTCCGGTTTGGTGAGTCCCCTGGGCGCCCCCTCCTCAGTCAGCACAGCCTGTGGGTGGACTTTTTATCTGAGGAGTCTCAGAGGGGGGCAATATGGAGTCTGTCACCAGCTTCCCCTAAATGTCAGTGGACAACAGGCAGTGCTTCAGCACCTGCGGTCCCTAGGGACCAGTTGTGGGCAGTCCTGGAATCATTTCTGACCAGGATGGGAGCTGTGTGCAAGCGCAAGGGAGCAAAAAAGCACCCTCTCCCCACTTCATGAGGGCAGTGCGCTGATTCAGATATGGGCCTAGCCACTACCGCTCAGGACCCTAGTTCTGAATGTATTGGATGGTTTTGAACAGGACATTCCTTATGAGGAAAACTCCAGTTCTGAGTCAGTAAATGACAGGGCGCTTGTTAGTGTACTCATGACTGCGGTGAGGGACACTCTCAAGCTAAAATGCTGCGGATGCAGAACCTCAGGCGGATACAGTCTCCTTTGGTTCTTTTAAGGCCAGGCCTTCTAAAGAGGTTTTTCCATATGTACTTTCTTTGACCAGCTCATTGATAAGGTCTGGGAAAAGCCGCAGAAGAATTTTTTTATGGTCCCGCGGCGTTTGTCTATCAGATACCCCTTGAAGATGCCCTACTTAAAAAGTGGGCTTCTCCCCCAGGGTCGACCCTCCAGTCGCCCGGTTGAACAATGCCATCACTCTCCCGATGGAGGGGACTCCTGCATTTGAGGACCCCACTGACAGGAGGTCAGAAGTGGTGAGCAGAGCCATGTTTGCCTTGTTGGGATCCGCCCTACGGCCTGTGGTAGCGGCGACCCTTGTGTCTTAAACACTTACAGGTTGGGCAAAAATGTTGCACCTAGCTGTACAGGAGCATAATCTTCCTCCAGACACAGTTGCTTTGGCCCACCAACTGGTTCAGGGCCTGGTTTATGTGTGCGACGCCACGTTGGACGCGGCCCCTTTAATATCCAGGGCCTCTGTCTCGGCGGTGGTATTGCGTCGTCTTATCTGGTTGAAGTGCTGGTCTGCTGACCTAGCCTTAGGAAGCTCCTGACGGATCTACCATTTAAAGGTGGTAGACCTTTCGGTGCTGCTCTGGATGACATCGTCATGGATGTCATGGGAGGTAAAAGCACTCTTCTTCCTTAGACTAGCAAGGGTGAGGAGGCCCGCCGCAAACAGGGGCCTTCCTTTCCAGCAAAAGGTTTTTTTTTTTCGTCAGTCGGAGTCCATGGGTAGGCCCTCTCAGACTGACGGCAGTGCGGCTGGTGGGTACAAGTGCCCCTGGGTGCGTAAGCCGAACATGCGGCTCCCAAGCCCGCCTCTGCGTGAAGTCTTGCCTTCGCCCGACTCTGGGGTGGGGGGACGACTTCGCAGGTCACGAATCGGTGGTCCTCCCGAATCTCCGACTGGTGGGTGTGCGAGGAGGTCACCTCAGGATACAGGATAGTATTCTGATCCTGGCCCCCAGACAGATTCTTTCCCTCAAATCTTCCTCTCCTTCCTACCTGTCGGGCAGCCCTCTTGGGGGCTGTACAGGATTTGATCAGGTCCGGAGTGATTGTGCTGGTTCCGTCACAGGAGAGTTTTCAGGGATTCTACTCGAATCTGTTTGTCGTCCCAAAAATAGGACGTGGTTCGACCTATCCTGGACCTCAAGGCCCTGAATGCCTTCGAGAAGGTGCAGAAATTCTGCATGGAATCCATTCGCACGGTGATCGCTACACTCCACCAAAGGGATTTTCTTCTGGCGTCCTTGGACTTCAAGGACGCCTACTTGCATGTTCCGATCTGCGCAAGTCACCAGAAGTTTCTGCGCTTTGCGATCAGCGAAGTCCACTATCGATTGTGGCTCTTCCTTTCGGCCTAGCCTCGGCACCAAGGGTGTTCACCAAGGTGCTTGCTCCGGTTCTAGCCTTCTGTTACAGCGAGGTATTGCTGTCGTGGGCTATCTGGACGATCTTCTGCTAGAAGCAGAATGTGGATCAGACTTAGAGGAAAGGTGACTATCGTCAATTAGACCCTCAGGGACTCGGGTGGTTCCTGAACATTCAGGAGTCAGTCCTGGTCCCGACTCAGTGTCTGGAGTATCTAGTTCTGATCCTTGGAGGCAAAGGTATCCTACCTCCTGGAGAAGTTGCTGACACTTCAGTCTGCGGTGCGGGTGCTGACATCCCAAAAATGGTTGTCAATCCGTTTTTTGCATGAGAGTCCCGAGACTCGTGGTGGCCTCCTTCGCGGCCGTTCCGTATGCCCAATCACACACCAGGGCATTGCAGAAGGAGATCTTGTCCACCTGGGACAAATCCCCGTTGTCCTTGGATCTTCAGATCCAGGTGATTCACCTGGTCAGGGCGCCCCTGACATGGTGGTTGAGATCCTCGGCTCTTCGGTCCGGAAAGTCGTTCCCCTCCCATCCAATGGACGGTACTCACGACGGACACCAGCCTGACGGGCTGGGGTGGAGTCTGGGGAGTCCTGTCGGCTCAGGCCTTGGACTCCGGACGAGCCCGTTTACCAATCACTGTTCTGGTAATACGGGCCATCGGACTGTGTCTCTCCTCAGGTCAGAGAGAGTACGGGGTCGCTCCATCAGGAGCCAGTCGGACGCCGCCACGGCGGTGGCGTATGTAAACCATCAAGGGGGAACTCGGAGCTCAGCTGCGGCTTCCGAGGTAGTCCGTATCCTGAAGTGGGCCGGAAGAAACGTGCCGGCTCTGTAGGCCATTTTACATTCTGGGCATAGACAATGGGCAGGCGGACTATCTGAGTCGCCAATCGCCAGACACCGGACCAAGAAGAGTGGTCCTTGCATATTTCAACTCCTTTACCGACGGTGGGGCACGCCGGATGTGGACCTGATGGCCTCTCGACTCAATCGCAAGGGTCGAGGTTGTGGCCAGATCCAGGGATCCTTGGGCGATGCCTCGGATGCATTGGTGGCCCCATAGGGTCCTTATCGCCTGATATAAACTCCGGCGATCCTAATTGTTCCGGATTGGCCTCAGCATCACTGGTACGCTGATCTGGTACGTCTTGTCGCGGACGTTCCCTGGCGGTTGCCGATGAGGGAGGACCTTCAGTCTCAAGGTCCTATGTTTCATCCGGCTTACAGTCTCTGGCTTTAACGGCAGGGCTGTTAAAAGCCAGGTGTTGAGGGACCGAGGTCTCTCGGACTCGGTCATTTTGACCATGTTAAGGACACGGAAGTCTTCCTCCAGGCAGATCTATCACCGTACCTGGAAAGCTTATATCGCTATGTGCGAAGCGCTGGACTGGCGTCCTCAGACTTATTCCGTCCCCAGAATCCTGCGTCCTCTGCAGTGTGGAGTGACACAAAAGCTTGCTTTGAGTACCATCAAGGATCAGATTTCGGCCTTGGCCGTCTTCTTTCAGCGACCTCTAGCGGGTCATTTTCTTGGTTAGCACCTTGTGTTGGGGGTTCGCCATGTGCTCCCTCCTGTCAAGCCTCCTCTCCCACCGTGGGATCTGAATTTGGTGCTCTCGGTCCTCCAGGAACCTCCTTTTGGGAATATCCGGGATATTCCCCTCTTGTCTTGTCTCAGAAGGTGGCCTTTTAGTGGCAATCACTTCTGTTTGACGAGTGTCTGAGTTGGCGGCTTTGTCCTGCAAGTCGCCATATTTAGTCATCCATAAGGATAAGGCGGTGTTGCATCCGCGACCTTCCTTTTTTGCCAAAGGTGGTGTCGACCTTTCACCTACATGAGGACATTGCCCTCCCGTCCTTGTGTCCTCACCCATCGCATCCCAGAGAGTTTGCGCTGCACATATTGGAGGTGGTACGAGCCTTACGGGTTTACCTGTGTGCTACTGCTTCTATTCGGAAGTCCGACTCACTATTTGTGACGGTCTCTGGTCCATAACAGGGCCAAGCGGTTTCGTCTGCCATAATTTTTAGGGGAATCAGACAAACTGTCATTCAAGCCTATGCTCTCAAAGGGCGGGCGCCTCCCTTTCCGGGTACGGCGCATTCCACCAGGACAATTGGTGCTTCCTGGGTTTCCCGACATCAAGCGTCGGTTGCACAAGTGTGCAAGGCGGCGACCTGGTCGTCTGTTCATGCCTTTTAAGTTTTATAAGGTTAATGTGGCTGCATCTTCGGATGCTTCCTTCGGCCGCAGGGTGCTGCAGGCCGCTGTTTAAAGTTGCGACTCCTCCGTTGAGGAGCTCTGCCTTTATTGGAGTGAAGTTTTGGTTTTTCCATTTTATACTGCTCCCATCCCTCTTGACACTGCTTTGGGACATCCCACGTGTAAAGAGACACCGTGTCAGTCCATGGATGGTAAGAGAAAATAGGATTTTTTTGTACTCACCGTAAAATCCTTTTCTCTGACATCCATGGACTGACACGGCACCCACCCTTCCTTTTAAGTTTGTACTGCTTTGTTACGAACTGAAGTCTGCTGACTGTAGTGGGAGGGTTATGTCTGGAGGGACCGCCCCCTGGGTGGGGCTGTTCAGCTCTGGCTTTTAGAATGTATGTATGTATAACATTTCACATTCTGCCTAGGTCTTCTCCTGCAAGCAGGGACATAACCCACGTGTAAAGAGACACCGTGTCAGTCCATGGATGTCAGAGAAAAGGATTTTACGGTGAGTACAAAAAATCCTATTTTTTCCCAGCCCTAATATAATGGCACACATTGGTTATGTTATTGTTTTATGCTGCATGCAGATATGCTGATAGTGAAAGGGTTATACCTGACTGGCACAAACTTTTTTTGTTTGCTGGTGTCCAAACCTCCTGTAGGTGGCAATATACAGTGGGTACGGAAAATATTCAGACCCCCTTAAATTTTTCACTCTTTGTTATATTGCAGCCATTTGCTAAAATCATTTAAGTTCATTTTTTTCCCTCAATGTTCACACAGCACCCCATATTGACAGAAAAACAAAATTGTTGACATTTTTGCAGGTTTATTAAAAAAGAAAACTGAAATATCACATGGTCCTAAGTATTCAGACCCTTTGCTGTGACGCTCATATATTTAACTCAGGTGCTGTCCATTTCTTCTGATCATCCTTGAGATGGTTCTACACCTTCATTTGAGTCCAGCTGTGTTTGATTATACTGATTGGACTTGATTAGGAAAGCCACACACCTGTCTAAGACCTTACAGCTCACAGTGCATGTCAGAGCAAATGAGAATCATGAGGTCAAAGGAACTGCCTTAAGAGCTCAGACAGAATTGTGGCAAGGCACAGATCTGGCCAAGGTTACAAAATTTCTGCTGCACTTAAGGTTCCTAAGAGCACAGTGGCCTCCATAATCCTTAAATGGAAGACGTTTGGGACGACCAGAGCCCTTCCTAGAGCTGGCCATCCGGCCCAACTGAGCTATCGGGGGAGAAGAGCCTTGGTGAGAGAGGTAAAGAACCCAAAGATCTCTGTGGCTGAGCTTCAGAGATGCAGTCGGGAGATGGGAGAAAGTTGTAGAAAGTCGACCATCACTGCAGCTCTCCACCAGTTGGGGCTTTATGGCAGAGTGGCCCGACAGAAGCCTCTCCTCAGTGCAAGACACATGAAAGCCCGCATGGAGTTTGCTAAAAAACACCTGAAGGACTCCAAGATGGTGAGAAATAAGATTATCGGGTCTGATGAGACCCAGATAGAACTTTTTGGCCTTAATTCTAAGCGGTATGTGTGGAAAAAACAGGCACTGCTCATCACCTGTCAAACAGTCCCAACAGTGAAGCATGGTGGTGGCAGCATCATGCTGTAGGGGTTTTTTCAGCTGCAGGGACAGGACGACTGGCTCCAATCGAGGGAAAGATGAATGCGGCCAAGTACAGGGATATCCTGGACGAAAACCTTCTCCAGAGTGCTCAGGACCTCAGACTGGGCCGAAGGTTTTACCTTCCAACAAGACAATGACCCCAAGTACACAGCTAAAATAACGGAGTGGCTGCACAACAACTCCGTGACTGTTCTTGAATGGCCCAGCCAGAGCCCTGACTTAAACCCAATTGAGCATCTCTGGAGAGACCTAAAAATGGCCGTCCACCAATGTTTACCATCCAACCTGACAGAACTGGAGAGGATCTGCAAGGAGGAATGGCAGAGGATCCCCAAATCCAGGTGTGAAAAACTTGTTGCATCTTTCCTAAAAAGACTCATGGCTGTATTAGATCAAAGGGGTGCAAATACTAAATACTGAGAAAAGGGTCTGAATACTTAGGACCATGTGATATTTCAGTTTTTCTTTTTTAATCTGCAAAAATTTCAACAATTCTGTGTTTTTCTGTCAATATGGGGTCCTGTGTGGTACATTAACGAGGAAAAAAATGAACTGAAATTATTTTAGCAAATGGCTGCAATATAACAGAGTGAAAAATTTAAGGGGGTCTGAATACTTTCCGTACCCACTGTAACTCATAGACTAAAGACTTCCTGTGTCCCTTTTAATGGATTGTAAGAAAAGGATTTTATGGTAAGTACAAAAGTCTTGTTTTTTTTTGTCTTTATAGATTGTGAAGAGAGGAATGCCTCCTGGAGGAGGAGGGGAGGTAATCTTTTCCTGTCCAATAAGAAAGGTTCTGAGACCAGTTCTTTTAACAGATCCTGGAAAAATAAAGCGTATCCGAGGAGTAGCGTATCCTTTTTTTACTTCAGCAACTTTAGAATTGCTCTGCATACCTATTAGGCTTGTGCACAACGGAAAAATTTGTTCCGTTTCGGTTCGTTTCTTTCCGGTCCTGTTGATTCGTAATCATTCGTAATTTTGCTAGACGGGATTTTTCGTGTTCGGACTCATTCGTATTTTTGCAAGCGACATTTTTCGTTGAATTTTTTGTTGCTTTATAATTCGTACTTTCGGTAGAGTACGTTGTTTTTCATTGATTCTGGACACAACTCCTACTTTCGTAACTTTTTTTGGGTTCGTTGATTCGTAATTTTCTGTGTCTCTCTCACGACGACGCTGCCTATTATGCCTAATGTGCTTCGAATGGATTTGTACTTTTCGAAATACATAGCGGTTATTTGTAACGATTCGAAATCTCGTATTTTACTTTCGTTTTTTACATGCGGCTATAGCCTCCGCCCCTGTACACCATTTTGAGAGGGTTCAGCACGGTGAGGGAGAAGCAGAGAGCAGAGCAGAGTGTTATTGTGCTTCGAATGGATTAGAAATCTCGTATTTTACTTTCGTTTTTTACATGCGGCTATAGCCTCCGCCCCTGTACACCATTTTGAGAGGGAGTTCAGCACGGTGAAGAAGCAGAGAGCAGAGCAGAGTGAGTGTTATTGTGTTTCCAATGGATTTGTACATTCATAAGTTTTTTCATAACGAATTATGCCGAAGACATTCGGGCATTCGCTATTTTGCGGTATAATTTATTTCGGATTCGGTTTTATTCGTAATTGCTTTGTTCGGAAATTCGAATGCTTCCGAATGTCCGAAAGTTGCTAAATTCGGACGAATTTCGATTCGTTACGAAACGAATTGCACAAGCCTAATACCTATACTATATTGACAGTCTTCTGTATGGCTCCACAGTATTTACATCAGATGCTGCGTGTCTTTTTAGATGACGTCTAGTTTGGAGAGACATGCAACAGTGGTATATTTTCAGTCCAGGGGAGTTAAAGGCCTAGTTCACCTTTTCTGGCAAAATTTCACTTTCTCTTTCGTTCATGGACGGAAACAGCACTTTAGTCTTGACCTTAGGGTTATACTGCCTCCTATCAGGAGAGGACTAGGCAGAACATGTAAAGACAGCAAAGCTGAACAGTATCGCCCAGGGGGCGGTCCTACTGGCTATAACCCCTCGCACTGCATCCAGCAGTTTAGTTTTTTTCTGCCTAGCATAGGAGAAGGACCTGGCTCCCTGTGGGGACCATTGGTCCTGGGGTTTTTTTGCTTTTTTTATTTTTATTTTTTTCCTACTTTTTGATCCTGAGATCTACTATCAACAGCCGGCTGGGTGACAGGCTGGATAATATAGATCCTTGTAGTCTCCCCGGCCATCGAGCGTGAGCAGACCTTTAGCTACGCGCTGGGTCGGCCACCACATGCCCCGTTTGCTCCAGGGGTGGCCCTTGAACTATATGCTCCGGGGCACACCTATGACCGGGCTACTGCTGTCCGAGTCAGTGTGCCGTGGCCGACAGCCACCCCGTACCGCTCGGGTGATGGGTCTGTCCGGAATGCGTCCAGCAGTCCCCGCAGGACGGGTAAGTACGGTTCCAACTGTCTCGGCTGGATGGAACAGCTGGTCATTCCTGGGGAGGTCGACTAGGGGGTCTCTCACTCTTTCTTCTCTCCCTGTCCTTTCCCTCCTCCCCATGCTCTGTGGTGGCTGGGCCTGCTGTGTACCTGACCGGGGGGCTCCGAGTCCCGGCTGGGGGCTGCGCTGGGTTTGGGTGGTCCGCTCTCCATAGGGGGTGTCTCGGTATGTACAGGGGGTGAAGGCCTCCACGTGGTGGGTTAGCGTGCCGCGGCCATTTTTCTTTTACCTCAGAGATGGACCGGTGGCCATTTTCTTGTAGCCACGCTCGTTTGCTGGGGCGGCCATTTTCTTGTCGCCCCCAGCTTGGTTTTTGCCTCTAGCGCTGGGAACGATCCTTCGGAACGGCACACACTGCACAGAACACCTCGTGACTGGCAGGGGAGAGCGGACGGCAGCTCGGCAGCGCTATGCCTGGGTCAGGGTGGTGAGTTCTGCGGGGGGTCCCTAGGTCTGTAGCAGCTAGGAGGATGGACGTTTGTGCGCCCTGACTTGTCCTAGAAGGGTGTCAGGCGAGCGCAGGTCAGCATGGCGTCAGAAGCTAGCGCTTCTTCCCCAGACATCCCTGTGGTGGCAACCGGTTCCCCTGCACCTAGGTGCCTATGAACGCTTTTTCGGCAGTCCTGGAGTTCTTGTTGCCAGGGTGGAGGCGGCTTGCAGGCGCAAAGGGGGGTAATAGAACGCCCCTCCCCCCCACCGTCCTCTGGGGAATGATCTGATTCAGACTCTGGCCTTGCTGTGGCAAACGGCCCCTGTTCTGATGTGTCAGAAGATGCGGACCAGGACCATTCAGACAGTGAGGAGACTGTGTCTGGGTCAGCGCAGGAAGGCGCTTGTTGGAGCACTTATCACCGGGTGTGGGATCCCCAAAAAAATGGAGGCTACGGCGAGGGCATCTCCTGAGGTGTCGGTCCCTTCGGGGTCCCACACCTCGGCCTGCTCCGCTAGGGTTTTTTTCCCCCTACCTAGCTTATTTTCATAAGTTTATGTACAAAGGATGGGAACGGCCGCAACCTGAAACGCATGGCAGTCCGTTGTCCATTTTTTAGGAAACACTCCTCAAAAGGGATATCTCCCCAGATTGTGGGTCCCCCGGTATCAAGGTTTGATAAGATTACCACAATTCCGGTGGAGGGGACCCCTGCTTTTAAGGACCCTGCAGACAGGAGGGCCGAGGTGGTGGCCCAGCCCATGTTCACAGTATTGGGGTCAGCATTGCAGCCACTGTTGGCCACGACCCTGGTGTCACTGATGCTTCCTGAATGGGCAAAAAAATTGGCTGCACCGTGAGTTGAAAAGAAACAGGCTCCCCCGGTCTGCGTGAAACTAGTGGACCAGTTGGTGCATGGCTTTAAGTATGTCTGCAATGTGGCCTTAGATACAGCTCACTTGCTGTCCAGAGCCTCAGTATCTGCTGTGAGGCTACGCCACCTGATGGCTGAAATGCTGGTCCACCAGACGTCTGTGACAGGGGTCACTTTGGGCACAGGGTGAGCAAGAAAATAATGGACATTAAGAATATGTCTGGGATTGCTTTTAAAATGGGACAGTGATATTTTTCCACAATATTCCCCAGGATATCTGTAAAGAACTATTTACTGTTTGATTATGAACTCAACAGGTTAACTGAAAAGTGACTCCTTCATGATGTTGGGACACATACTGTTTGATGCTAATGTCACCACATCCAGCCCCCACCTGTGTCTAAGATGTCAGATGTGTATTGGGAGACAGTGAGGCTAACCTAAAGGTCATGTGTCTGAGTCATCACTGTAGTTAATTAGCTCATGTAAATTAGGTCTGGTCAAAGGTGTATTGTCTGAGGAGAATGTAAGAACCTCCTCTGTGTGTATAAAACTGGGAGTTTGTCATTAACGATTGTCAGTCCAGTTGGAAACTTCATACAGAGTGTTTTGTCTCGTATGTTTGGAAGGATTAATCCTATGCGAAGCGGTCGCCTGAGGATCGGCAGTGGATGTGTGTCCAGAGAGGGAATATCCTAAACGGCGTTAACCCCTTTCATACTTGGGGTGCCGTTACAATGTCCAAGTAGGCTCTGGCGGATTTGCCCTTCCAGGGTTAGAGGCTATTTGGAGCCTCGCTGGATGACATTATTAAAAATGTAATTTTGGGGTGAGAGCACGGTGTTCCCAGAATCCAAAAAAAGGTAAGGTGCCACGCTGTAGGCCAGGGCCCTCCTTTTCCGTCCGCCTGGGCCCCGCAGGTAAGCGTTCCCAGGCCGACAAGGTGCCCGCTGAGGGACAAAGCATCCCTGTTTTTCGCAGGCCAATACATGCCTGCGAGCAAGCCTGCGGCAGCATGGAGGTTTGCCCCTGCCCGACTCTTGGGTGGGGGGTCGTCTTGAAAAGTTTGCAGCTCGGTGGACCCTCCCTACTTCCGACCAGTGGGTCTGTGAAGTGGTCTCAGCGGGGTAAAAGTTGGAGTTTCTCTTGTCCACCAAACAGATTTTTTTTTTTCCTTCCAACCTTCATCTCCTTTTTGGGGCAGTGCAGGACCTGCTGATGCGGAGGGTGATGGTGCCTGTGCCGGCGCCGAAAAGGTTTTCAGGGATTCTGCTCCGATCTGTTTGTAGTACCAAAGACAGGAGGGGTCAGTCCGGTTCTGGATCTCAAGACCGTCAACAGCTTTGTGAAGTGCAAAGGTTCAGGATGGAATCAGTTCGCTCTGGTCGCTGCACTCCATCCGGGGGATTTTCTGGCATCCTTGGACACCAAGGCCGCATATATTACAGTCCCCATATGCGCCAGGCATCAGATTTCTGCGGTTTGCGGTCGGGGACGAGCACTACCAATTTGTAGCTCTCCCTTTTGGCCTGGCGTCGGCACCAGGGGTTTTCACCAAGGCGCTCGCCCCGATCCTGGCCTTGCTGAGGCGTCAGGGGATCGCAATCGTGGGTGATCTGGACGACTTCCATCTGAGAGCAGCTCCGCCTCAGAATTGGGGGAGGTTGTGGAGATCGCCAGTCAGTCTTTTCGGGAGTTTGGTTAGGTACTGAACCTCCAGAAGCCTGGAATACCTGGGCTTGATTACGGACTCCTCAGAGGCGAGAGTTTTTTCTTCCTTCGGACAAGTTGCAGACTCTTCAGGCTGCGGTGAACCTGTTGGCGTTCCGCAGGTGGTCGTTGCTGCGCTTTTGCATGCAAGTCCTGGGTCTCTTGGTAGCCACCTTCGAGGCGGTACCGTATGCTCAATTCAACACCTAGTCTTGCAAAAAGAGATCCTGTCAAAATGGGACAAATCTCCATTTGTCCCTGGATTGTCAAATCCGGGTGAGCCGGCTAGTCAGGGATTCCCTGATTTGGTGGCTGAGGTCTCCAGGCCTTTAGTCCGGGAAGTCGTTCCTTCCTTTTCACTGGACGGTGATCACGACGGACGCCAGCCTGACCGGTTGGGGGGAAAGTTTGGGGCATACGGTCGACACAAGGTCGCTGGACGCAGGAAGCACCCCGCCTGCCGATCTATGTGCTGGAACGTCCAGTCAGGATCCAGTCGGACAACGCCACGGCGGTGGCATATGTCAACCATCAAGGAGGAACAAGAAGCTCGGCTGCAGCATTGGAGGTCACTCACATCCTGCGGTGGGCAGAGCGGAGCGTGCCGGCTCTATCGGCCGTATACATTCCGGGCGTAGAAAGCTGGCAAGCGAACTACCTAGTCGTCAGATGCTGGACCAAGGAGAATGGTCGCTACACCCGGATGTGTTTTGACTCCTTTACCTGAGATGGGGCACGCCAGATGTAGATCTCCTGGCTTCTCGACTCAATCGGAAGGTATTGAGGTTTGTGGCCAGATCCAAAGATCCCTGGGCGGACGCGTCACATGCGTTGGTGGCTCCGTGGGGACAGTATCGGCTAATTTACCCCACCCCACAAACTTCTTCCTCGTCTGCAGAGTAGAGACCGAGGGGATTCCGGTGATTCTAATTGCCCCAGATTGGCCTCAGCATCCCTAGTACACCGACTTAGTGCGACTGGTGGCAGATGTTTCTTGGCGACTGGCGATGGGAGATGACCTTCTGTCGCAAGGTCCTATACTTCATCCTGCTTTACAGTCGCTGGTTTGAAAGTCAGGTGCTAAGGGACCGAGGCCTGTCGGACTCGGTAATTTACACCATGCTGAGAGCACGGAAGTCATCTTCTCGGAAGATTTATCAACGCACGTGGAAGGCCTACATCTGTGTGAGGAGATGGAGTGGCGTCCACGTACGTATTCGGTTCCCAGGATCCTGCTATTTTTACAGCGTGGAGTGGATCAGAAACTTGCCTTAACCACTTAACAACGGCCCCATGTACATATACGTCGGCAAAATGGCACTGACAGGCACAATCGCGTACCTGTACGTGACTGCCTTCGTATGGGTGGGGGGTCCATTCGGACCCCCCTCCGGTACATGCAGCGGTCAGTATCGATTCGGGAGCGATCCGTGATGAGGGGACGGCCGTTGGTTTCTGGCCACCCCCTCGCGATGGCTCCCGGCGAATGAGATGCTTCCCCTGCCTGTGTAATGTATACACAGGCAGGGGAAGTGATGTCAAATCTCCATGCAGCGCTCTATTCGTCCAGAGCCGCCGAGGAGCGAAGACATCAGGTTAGTGCACTAACAGTACACTGACACCAGGACACATAGGCACACAATCCACCCCCCAGATCACCCCCCAGTCCTCATTCAGTGTCACGGATTGCAGTGATCAGTAAATAAATGATCGCTGCAATCAGTGAAATTTGTGATAAAAGTGTAAGGGCAGTTAGTGTTGGGTCCCTTTTTTTTAGGTCCAGGGTAGCCCCCCCTACCCCCCCCCATATATAACCCCTTGATCGCCCACAGGTAACCCTTTTACCCCCCTATCACCAGTGTCACTAAGCGATCGGTTTTCTGATCGCTGTATTATGCTGGTGCCGCTAGGTAGCCAGTTATTTTTTTAGGTTCGCCGCCAGGTTTTTATAGCGTCAGGTTCCCCCATATATTACCTAAATAAAGGTTTTAACGCCTTGGTTGCCCCTAGTTAACCCTTTCACCAGTGATCACCGTATAAGTGTGATGGTTGACGCTGGTTAGTTTGCTTTTTATAGTGTTAGGGCAACCCCCTCATCGCCCGGCGGGTGATATCAATTCGGTTTTAGCATCAGAGAGGGTCTGCGTCACACCCCAGGCAGCGGCAGGTTAGTGCCAGTAACGCTAACGCCCACACGTGAAGCATACACCTCCCTTAGTGGTATATTATCTGAACAGATTAATATCTGATCAGATCTATACTAGCGTCCCCAGCAGTTTAGGGTTCCCAAAATGCAGTGTTAGCGGGATCAGCCCAGATACCTGCTAGCACCTGCGTTTTGCCCCACCGTCCAGCCCAGGCTACCCAAGTGCAGTATTCATCGATCACTGTCACTTACAAAACACAACACACAACTGCAACGTTCGCAGAGACAGGCCTGATCCCTGTGACTCCAGTGCTGTAGGAGGTGATTTCACCACAGTTAAAAAAAAAAGAGCATATATGCCGAAGCATGGGGGCAGCAGGGGCGGAGGAGCGATTTTGCTCCTAATGCCGCGTACATACGGTCGAAATTCCGACGGAGGCTTGCCCGTGGAAAAGTCCGACCGTGTGTACGCGGCATAACTTTTGTGGGAGGATGCCCCTATGCTTCGGCATATATAAATGGTGCATATATGCCCATCATTAGAAGTGGGTGAATGAAGGGAGGTATTCTAAAGGTGGGCATACCCACTGATCAATCTTTTTTTCGTTCAGCCAACAGGCTGCATGGAAAAAAAGAGATTACAATACATGTCCAACAAGGACCAGCAACGTACTGGTATGTTGCTGGACTTGGAATGGTTATACCAGAATGATGCCTGCGGGTTTAGGTATCATCTTGGTATCATTCTTTTCAGCCTGCGGCCGGCTTTCATGTAAAAGCAATCCTAGCGGCTAATTAGCCTCTGGACTGCTTTTACAAGCAGTGGGAGGGAATGCCCCCCCCCCGGATATAAAAAGCGCCCTTGGGAAAGCATTTTATCACACCGATCTTGGTGTGGTCAGATGCTTTGAGGGCAGAGGAAAGATCTAGGGTCTAATAGACCCCAGTTTTTTTTTTTTTTTTTTTAAGAGTACCTGTCACTACCTATTGCTATCATAGGGGATATTTACATTCCCTGAGAACAATAAAAATGATTCAAAAATAAATAAAAATGGAAGGAACAGTTTAAAAAAAAAAGCACCCCTGTCCCGCCCTGCTCTTGCGCAAAGGCGAACGCAAGCGTCGGTCTGGCGTCATATGTAAACTGCAATTGCACCATGCATGTGAGATATCACAGCGAAGGTCAGATCGAGGGTAGTAATTTTAGCAGTAGACCTCCTCTGTAAATCTAATGTAACCTGTAAAGGCTTTTAAAAATGTATGTAGTTTGTCGCCACTGCGTGTTTGTGCGAAATTTTAAAGCATGTCGTGTTTGGTATCCATGTATTCGGTCTAAGATCATCTTTTTTATTCCATCAAACATTTGGGCAATATAGTGTGTTTTAGTGGATTAAAATGAAAAAAGTATTTTTTTCCCAAAAAATGCGTTTGAAAAATCGCTGCGCAGATACTGTGTGAAAAAAAATATGCAACACCCACCATTTTAATCTGTAGGGCCTTTGCCCTATATAATGTTTGGGGGTTCAACGTAATTTTCTTGCAAAAAAATAAATAAAAATGTCATGTAAACAGTGTCAAAGGGCTTTTTGTCTTCAAGTGGTTAGAGTGGATGATGTGTGACATAAGCTTCCTAATGTTGTGCATAAAATGCCAGGACACCCCAATCTATTTGCTGAGTCCATGGAATATTTTATATGTTGACACAAGTTGCGAAAAAAATAAAAAAATGTTTTATTTTTTGCACAAAGTTGTCACTAAATGATATATTGCTCAAACATGCCATGGGCATATGTGGAATTACACCCCAAAATACATTCTGTTGCTTCTGAGTATTGGGATACCACATGTGAGACTTTTTGGGAGCCTAGCCGCGTATGGGACCCCAAAAACCAAGCACCGCCTTCAGGCTTTCTAAGGGTGTAAATTTTTGATTTCACTCCTCACTGCCTATCACAGTTTCGGAGGCCATGGAATGCCCAGATGGCACCCCCCCCCCCCAATGACTCCATTTTGGAAAATAGACACCCCAAGCTATTTGCTGAGAGGTATGGTGAGTATTTTGCAGATCTCGCTTTTTGTCACAAAGTTTTGAAAATTGAAAAGAGAAAAATTATTTTCTTTCTTAATTTTCAAAAACAAATGAGAGCTGTAAAATACTCGCCATGCCTCTCAGAAAATAGCTTGGGGTGTCTACTTTCCAAAATGGTCATTTGGGGGGGGGGGGGGGGTTTTGTGCTATTTTGGCATTTTATGGCCTTTGAAACTGTGATAGGTAGTGAGGAGTGAAATCAAAAATTTGCGCCCTTAGAAATCCTGAAGACGGTGCTTGGTTTTCGGGGTCCCGTATACGGCTAGGCTCCCAAAAAGTCCCACACATGTGGTATCCCCGTACTCAGGAGAAGCAGCAAAATGTATTTTGGGGTGCAATTCCACATTCGACAACTTTTCTCCCATCACTTTCCAGGACGGCAGGCCTAAGAAATGAGGGCTCCTCCCTACAGGAAACACAATCAATTGACAGCTTGTTATAAGGCCCCACCCTTCTCCTTGATCCCCAGTATTGATTGTTTCTCCCGAACACAGCGACATGTTTGTTTTGTTTTAAGAAACCTATAGACCAGGGAGGGTCTGATGGTACCCCTGTTGAGACAGGTTTTAGGGAGGCCAGGGAGGGCTGAACTAACCTGTAGGCTTCGGTCTTTCTCACAGGTCGCCCCCAAAATGGACCAGCGCGCCATTGCTGTAGTTCAAAATTACCGCTGTCAGCTCGCTCTCCTCGCTTACGGATTCTCAGGGCAGGAAGCACTGTTCTCCAAGCCTCGCTCTGAGTGGCGGCCGTGTCACAGGAAGTGGGCGGCACCGCTGACTCAGTGCAACCAGGAAGTGATAGACGCCAGGAGACAGCGTGGAGAGCTGCGCGGACACGGCGTGAAGTGGTCGGCTAAACAGTACCAGCCTCTCTAGCGGTACTCGCAGCCCAGGACCCAGCCAACCTCCTCATGGAGCAAGAGGAAGGGAAGGCCACTGCAGGCAGATCCAGGTCGGGGACCGGTGAGTACAAGACCCCCTTGGAAAGGGCGTGAGAGTTCCTGGCCCTTAGGGATCTGAAATCCTGGGACCAGCCAGTACAGCAATTGGACGTTACTGCTCGCTTACCCTTTCCCCTCCCCAGTACAAACCTGCAGTCCTAAGGAAAGACAAAGCTATGTTATGCATGTATACTATATCTTTTGTCTTTCAGAAACCCCCAGCGGAACCCAGGAGGCCTCCAGTACAACCTCCTGCCGCAACAGGGAGTAGTTCCTCTATAACAGAGGTCTCCAAACTGCGGCCCGGGGGCCAGATACGGCCCTTTGCTAGCCTTTATCTGGCCCTTGGGACACTATTCTTCCAAATTATGAGGCCCTGTTCCTCCCACTGGCACAAACAATGGGGCACTATTTTTTCCACTGATACCAATAATGGGGCACCATACCTCCTCCTACTGACCACCAACCATATTTACCCTCACTGATGCTGGGTCCAGGACATTATCTACCCCCAATGGCCATAATCCGGCCCCGCTAAAGTCTAAAGGACATAAAACTGGCCCTTTGTTGGAAAAGTTTGGAGACCTCTGCTCTAAAAGATGTGGCAACTGCGGAGATAAACTCCCTAAGTCCCACCAGAAGGCCTTTTGCTATAAATGTATAAATAATTTAGCAGGGAAGGAGGCTTCTGCAATGATGAAAAAGTTCCTTGCATCTATGCAGACGGAAATGCTGGCAACAGTAAAGCCTTCAGTGAAGCCGCTGGACAGTCGGCATCCCAAGGTCCTGACACAGAGAAGCTTACCCCTAGAGAAGGCACATCTTCCCAAGAAAGCCTCTTTACAGGGGGACCCAGTAACTTCATCCTACCCTCACAACCACCTCCTCTAGAACAGATAAAGGAAGCAGAGGAAGAAAGGGGGGAAATAGAAAGCCTAGCCAGATCCGGTCACAGCTCAGAGGGGGAGTTGGATATAGAATCCTTAAGCCAGCCTCAGGAGGAGATTAGACTAAGACACCTCTTCGCTGTAGAAGATCTGGATGGACTCTTACAGGCACTATATGCCACAGAGGAGATTCCAGAAACCCCTAAAGTCACCTCAGCACAGGACAGAGTCTATAGGGGGCTGGGAAAATCTGAATCTAGGGTGTTCCCACTCCATCAATCCCTTAAAGACTTAGTCTTACAGGAATGGAAGGAGCCCGAAAGAAGGATTGTCAGACAAAAGACTTGGAAAAGGAGATTTCCCTTTGGCCAGACTGACGAAGAGACATTTTTTTTTTTTTTTAAGCTCCCTAAGTTGGATGCATCTTTGTCTCAAGTCACTAAATTGTCTGACCTCTCCTTTGAGGACGCAGGCAGTATTAAAGATCTAATGAACCGCAGAGCAGAATCCCTTCTTAGGAAAGCCTGGGAGGCTAACACATCAGCCATGGGTCCAGCCTTAGCGGCAGCCTGTGTAGCCAGGTATACAGATTCCTGGGTGGAGAAGCTTACCAAGCAAGTGTCCCAGGGAACCGATTCAGAGGATGTTATTGATTCACTGACAGTCATAGGCAAAGCAGTTGCTTATCTCGCAGATGCTGCTATTGAGTTCGCAAGAGCTTCAGCTAAAACGGCAGCTTTAATCAATTCAGCTAGGAGAGCTGTCTGGATTAAGGCTTGGGAAGGAGATATAACATCTAAGGGTAAACTATGTGGCCTAACCTTTCAAGGTTCACTGTTTGGACAGGGCCTAGACGATGTGCTGTCAAGGTCATCCGAAAAGGGTAAAAAGTTTCCAGTAAAACCCAAAAAATAAAAGATTTTAGGATTTTTTCGAGGCCCTCCGGGGCAACAACAGCATAGAACCAAAAAGGAACCCAACAAACGGTGGGGTTTTGGCAGGGGAAAGCAAAAGAATAATCTTCTTTTTACCTCCCCCAAAGTTGGTACCAAAGAGTCTAAGTGACGCCAAGATCAGAGTGGGGGGTCGACTGTCCCATTTTTGTTCCTCATTGGGAAAAGATTTCGGACAGCACCTACATTTGCCAGATCCTGCGAGAAGGTTATCGGTTGGCATTTCTGACAAAGGCCCCCCCCCCCTCCTATGATCATTCTGACACATCCCCCCCCCCAGGGATGCCCTGAAGAGATCTGCCCTCCTGGAAGATATCCAGGAATTGGTACAACAGCAGGTGGTGGTACCAGTACCAAAAGAACAATACCAAGGATTCTATTCCCACGTATTTGTTCGCAAACCATCAAGGAAGTACCGGCTAATAGTAAACTTAAGAAACCTGAACAGGTATCTGGAATACAAAAAGTTTACTATGGACAGTATCTACTCGGTACGCAAAAACCTCATAAAAGAAGCCTTCATGACGACCTTGGACCTCAAGGATGCCTACCTGCATGTGCAAATTCACGTGGAACATCAGGCATACTTGAGGTTCGCAGTAGTAGTCAAAGGATAGATTTTTCACTGGCAATTCTGAGCCCTCCCGTTCGGGCTAACAGCCAGTCCAAGGATTTTTACAAAATTCCTAGTAGAGATAGTAGCCTTTCTACATCTCCAGGGTATATCTCAAATACCTTACCTGGACGATCTACTGATCTCCGGACAAACTGCCCCCCAGGTCAGGTTAGATACCAACAAAGCAATTTCAGTCCTGGAAAGCCTGGTTTGCATAATCAATACAGAAAAATCCTCCCTCGAACCAGAACAGGTCAAGACCTTTCTGGGCTACATTGTGGACACCAGTCGGCCACCATTTCTCGGTGAATCAGACAGATCATGATTCAGACTTATGCCCTAAGAGGGCGGGCACCTCCCTTTCCTGTCACAGCGCTTTCAACCAGGGCACTCTAGGTGCCTCTTGGGCTTTCCGACATCAAATGTCTGTTTCCCAGGTGTGTAGGCGGCGACCGGGTCGTCCATTCACACTTTCACTAAGAATTACAAGGTTGATATGAGTGCATCTGTGGATGCTTGCTTCAGCCGCAAAGTTTTGCAGGCGGCTGTTTAAGGTTGCAACTCCTCCGTTGAGGAGCTCTGGTGGAGGTTTGTTTGCTGTTCCCACCCCTCGTTTTTTTTGACACTGCTTGGGGACGTCCCTAAGGTCAAGACTAAAGTGCTGTTTCCGTCCATGAACGAAAGAGAAAATCGGATATTTGTACTCACCGTAAAATTATTTTCTCTGAAGTTCATGGATGGACACAACATCCACCCCTCCTTTTTTATGTTTGTACTGCTTTTTGACGAACTGAGCTGCTGGATGCAGTGTGAGGGGTTATAGCCAGTAGGACCGCCCCCTGGGCAGTTCTGTTCAGCTTTGCTGTTTTTACATGTTTTTACATGTTCTGCCTAGTCCTCTCCTGAGTATAACCCTAAGGTCAAGACTAAAGTGCTGTGTCCGTCCATGAACTTCAGAGAAAAGGATTTTACGGTGAGTACAAAAATCCTGTTTTTTCACAATCGATGGAAGCCTATGGGTTTTTTTTTTTTTTTTCTGCCCAAGTCATGCCAATGTGCTTATCTCTCTCTCACTTTGTCCGTGGAAGCTTTTTGGATTTTCACCTCTCCGTTCAAAATGTTAAAAAATGCATTCTTGATTTCAATGGGCTGCCCTACATGCGGAAAACACAGCAAAGAAGCTCATGGGGCAATTTTGGCACGTTGGGGTTTGCACATTTTTTACTGTGCATTTTTGCACTCAACAAAATGTTTGCATCTGCTTTTGAGGTGCCGTTAACCATTAATGGCACCCAAAGTGCTACTAGTTCATTTTAGGTGTATAAAGGTGGCCATACGTAATGTAATCCAATTAGGTTTACCAAAACTATATAATAACATGCCTATCTAGCCAATCAGGCAGGCCCTTGAATTACATAGTTGCTGGTAGAGCTAATGGGGATTGTACAATCAGATTGTGTAGTGTATGGTGAGCTTTACAGATGTCTAGGGACACTCTTCTGTTTTCAGTACTACAGCTCTGCTCCACATGGGTTGTTATGTAATCGCTCAGCTCCTGCACACTCTGCCAGATGAATTGTCTATACAAGATAAAGATGACCTACAAAATGATCGATCAGTGGAGTGTATAGAGACCACCTTCGTTGGAAAAGCATGAAACTGCAGAGGTGGGTGGGAGCAATCTCCTGGAGGGGGAGGGCAGGTGCATGTTGTGTTAATGAAGTAAGCTGCTGAACTACTTTCTTAGTTCACTAACAGTTTTCACGTCCCAAATTCCAGGATGAATGGCATGAATTAATGGAGAGGTTTCAATAGGAAACACTGAAGGATGAGATAATGCCTGATCTTGAAGATAGTGCTTTTCTTTTCTGCAGCAGAGGTACATTTATGGTTTATTGGTACATAGGGAAGCTGTAATTTAGGGGGGGTGCACTTGGCCTTTAGATACAAACCTTTCCTTGACATAGTTCTTGGACGAACACTAGTGTCTAACACTGCTTACTAATCTGACCAGCCCCCCCCCCCTTTTTTTTTTTTAACCTTGAATCTTTCTAGTTCCCTATGATGTCTCTCGATTACATTTTTCACTAACTCTGCCTATGGACTCTTCCCTTTGGAAGCATGCACAAAGTATATGGGTTTCATGCAATACATTGATGCACACACTATATGAAGGGGCACTATTGATGTAACTCTGGTTTTCAGTTTACACTAACTACGAGTTAAACATACATGGTCCTCTCTCTTGTTTTTGTGCCTCCTTTTTATTTCTTGTCCCTCCCCCTCTGTTCCATCTTCTCAGTGTTCTGCTACTTAGAGTTGCACAAAAAGCCTAGATATGCTATACCCTCTGTGGATGAGAATTTCAATACATTTGGTAGTCCTGCAATGCTAATATGCATAGCCTTGCTAGCTGTACTAGTCTGCTTGCTTGAATTAGCCTGTGTTGCTAATATGCATGTGCATTGTCTAAGCACAAATTACACATTGTATTTAATCTTTGATTACACAAATTAACAGTAAATATCTCTTTATTATGCTCATATTGCAATGACGGGCTTGATATTATAGCTGTAAATACTTATTTCACCATTTAGGAGGGAAAGTTGAGCCAGGGGCACTGGGGAGATCCTCTTTGCTATTAGTGGATGATTTATTTTATGTTTGCACAGTTTGCGGCTTATGATATGCCATGTCCCGAAATGTTGTGGTCATACAAAAGTAGAGTGCTTTGAACTTTAAAAACAAGCTTGTTTATGTCCCGACGACTTCTTTCATCCATGTTGTACACCATAGCCAGTTGGGAGTCATTGCAGCACCCTTTTAATCATATGGTGTGAGAGGATTATACCACTTGTAAAGGATGCAGACTGGCCCAATCTAACATTTTTGTGTTTTGTTTCCGATTTAGGTCCTTGCTATACAGATTCACCAAGTGAAATTACAGTATATCTAAACTGAAAATCAAAAATGTACATTGTAGCTTACCAGCATTTAGATGCGATTGCTACATTAGCATTCTTCTTTCAGGGCAAGTACAATAAAAGTTGATTTCTACCAGAAAACCAATGTCCTTTTTTAACTCCTTGGCAAAGAATAACGTTTGCAGTAGTTATCCGCCTTTCTTGTTCTCTATGGGCTACAGGACTCCTCCCCATATGTTAGAGAGGGTGTTCTGTAGTCCTAAAAGGCATCCGGTCTTAAGCCTCATACACACAATCTGACTTTTCCGTGGATTTTGGTCTAAAGGGGCGTTGGCCGTGAACTTGGTATGCATACACACGGCATAACTTTTTCAGCCAACATTTACCAAATCACGTGGTTTTTCAGCTCTTTACTGCCACCATTTGGGCAAATTTTATTGTCTGATCTTTAACATTGGTTCTGAGCATGCATGTTTGTACTTTGAACTTTAGTCCGATGGACTTGTGTACACACGATCGGATTATCCTCCATCGGACATTTGTTGCCGGAAAGGTTGAGGGCATGCACAGCGAACATTTGTCTGTTGAAAAACCGAAAACAATTGTCCGATGGAGCATACACAGGGTCGGATTGTCAGATTTAAAACACGTCCGTCGGACCGTTGTCAAAAAGTCTGATCGTGTGTATGGGCCTTTAGAGTGACGGTGCATCTCCACCATAGATATCGTTTGGTGAATGAGTGTTGCCACAGTAATGATACTGGCAGGACCACCAGGTAAGGATAAATAGTAAAAAAGGGGGGTAGTTAATGTATACAGAATCAAACTTTTAAAAAAAAAGGTGTTTTATCATTTTAAAGCTTGTGGGTTAAATACGGTTCACTGCATAGTCTTCAAATACGTGAGCGATGAACATGGCTTTCTTTCCTACAACAAATAACTGCTATAATTTAAACTCCCTCTTGGGTGGGGATGGAAATCTCAGATTTATTCTCATGCTTGAAGTAATAATGACACATTAAAGCATTGACTGGTTATGCAAGCAGCTGTGTGTTTTGGAGACCTTAGATTTGTGTGGTGACGAGATGAGCCTTCTTTTTTTTGTATTGTTTTTTTATTTTATTTTTTTGTGCTGTTGCTGGCTCCTTAACCATTGACCAACAGATATTCAGTTCGAGTCTCTCCACAAATTGGCAACCGAATTGTGGAATCGGCTAGAAGTATTCTAAATAGATTTCTTCCAGATATTTATATACACACAGACCATCTGAAAGGGACTCATTCCGGGAAGTAAGAATTGCAGAATATATTCTTGTTGTAAACATCAAAATCAAAAGATGCTTTTCATTAGAAACCATGTTTTTTTTGTTATGAGGAAGACATTCACACTGCAGTTGTAACAATATGGTATAACTGGGAATTTTACACACATCCCAAAATGGCGAGGGATTTTCAGTATGCCTCTTGTATTATGTGGTGGTTGTGTTTTATAAAACTCGACTGTATAGGTGATGGCTTTAATGCTTATGCTGTATCATTTCTAAGCTGTAAGTTTAGTATATATCTAAAGATACCTGTTAAAGTTGTCTTTTATTTCCAGGTCTCCTGGCTTTGGTTTATCATTAGTGGCAGAAACAACTGAAGGATACTTCCTAAGTGCTGAACTTGCGTCAAACCCTCAGGGGCAGGGTTCTGTTGTGCTACCTGAAGATCTGGGGAAGAACTGCGCTAAGCTTCTCTTGGAAGAAGTATACAGAGTAAGTATATTTGTCCGTCTCCTAGGACTCCATGTTCTTTCACGCTGAAAACGTATGAGATTTGGCCTGCCATGTTTTAAGGTTTAAAGGTTCACTTTTTTTTTTTTTCTTAATTCCAGCTCCCATATGTACCAATATAGCACTCATGTACTTTGATATTTTTGAGAAAAAAAAAACCTTTCCATAAAATCTACAGACGCGTACCTTACTGTCCTCCATCCATGTTTCCAAACGTATCTATTGCTTCAGTCTTACTTCCTAACAGACTAGAGGTCATGACACAGGAAGGAGTTGACCAACTGACCTCATAAGCGCACATCCTGCATCATCTACTCACCCACTCCCAGCTGCACGGTTTTAACTTGAATGCAATCAATCAGCAATCACCAATCTCACTAAATACAGAAGTGCGCTGACCAAAAATCGTAGTAAAAAACGCACCAAGCTCCGCTCTAAAAAAAGTTCTGAAACTTCTTTGGGGTGATTGCTGTGTGTAGGACAGCCCATTCAGGTGGATGGGCTGCCCTATGTGTGATAATGCTTCAAAACTCCACCCCGTCGCTAACAAAACTCAAAGAAAAAAAAAACACATGTGGGAATGCGAGTTCCCGCTATGCAGAGATGTGAACGGGACTTGACAGCTGAGCGTTTCTGTCCACGCCCTTCTATGTACTTGTATAGAGATGGTCATACACTATGCAATCTGATTGTATATTGTGTATTTAGTGAGAAGGGTGACATACGCCATATGCTGCATTTTTGCAATGGGCATATTCACACTTATAAAAGTGTTTTATAGACTGCTTTCACACTGAGCCGCAGGTGCACTGCACTGATGAGCTGCGGTTTACCTCCACCGTGGGTACAGTGCACCTGCAGCTTTTCTGCGGGTTAGCGGCACAAAGCCGTAGACTTCTGTTATATACTACCCCTTTGGTGCATTTTTTGAAAGCGCAGTAAAAATTCCTGAATGGAGTTTTGGTGCGTATTCAGAAAGTGCACCGCTTGTGCAAGATATAATAGAAGTCTATGGTTCAATGTAGTAATCAATAGGAAAGCCGCAGTTTCACGGCACTGTACCCATGGGGCGGGTAAATCACAGCTCATTGGTGTGAAAGCAGCCTGATGGGGGGGCTCGGGACAATAAGGACTCATTTACATTGGGGGGGGAGGGGGAGTAGTAAAACACCATATTCATTATGGCCTCCGACAAGTTATCAAATCACTTAAGTGGCCCTTGCTCTTCAAAAGGTTGAGCACCCCTGTTTTTAACACGGAGCATTCGTAGTAACAGTTTTCAAATACAAGGCAGAAAAATATTTTTATGGAAGGCTTGTATGAGGTTAAGTATTAGTGATAACTGACACACCTTTACTTGATGTTTTTGGTCAGGTGTCTAGCAATAGGATTGAAGCTCTAAATAAACGCCAGTAAATCAAGTTTAGTGGAGCTAGATATATAAAAAAAAAAAAAAAAAAATCCTACACACCTCTGTATAAATGCCAGGTTTTTGACATGTAAATCACTTCTAAAAAAAAAAAAAAATTCTACTTTTAAGGGTCCAGTCACACTGCAAAGTGTGCATTACGCACACATACATGCACGTGCTTTGTGCTGCAATACTTCTTCTTTTTGTGTGTGTGTGTGTGTTAGGATTTTTGTACTCACCGTAAAATCCACTTCTCTGACGTCCATGGACTGACGCAGCTGGATACTGTAAACGTGTGGGTATATGTCCCTGCTCGCAGGAGAAGATCTAGGCAGAATGTTAGATTTAGAAACATACATTCTAGAACAAACCAGAGCTGAACAGCCCCGCCCAGGGGGGCGGTCCCTCCGGACATTACCCTCCCAGCTGCAGCTAGCAGCCTCAGTTCGTAACAAAGCAGTACAAACCTTAAAGGAAGGGTAGGTGCTGTGTCAGTCCATGGAAGTCAGAGAAATGGATTTTACGGTGAGTACAAAAATCCTATATTCTCATCGTCCATGGACTGACACAGCTGGCTACTGTAAATGTGTGGGACGTCCCAAAGCAGTATCAGAAGGGTGGGAGCAGTAGTAAAGGAACAACCAAAACTTCACTCCAAACAAGCAGAGCTCCTCAATGGAGGAGTTGCAACATTAAACAGCGGCCTGCTACGCTTTGCGGCCGAAGGAAGCATCCAAAGATGCAGCCACATCAACCTTTATAAAATTTTAAAAAGGTATGAACGGACGACCAGGTCGCCGCCTTGCACACTTGTGCAACCGACGCTTGATGTCGGAAGGCCCAGGAAGCACCAATTGCCTCTGTGGATTGCTCCGCAACCGGAAAGGGAGGTGCCCGCCCCTTAAGGGCATAGGCCTGTATGACGGTCTGCCTGATCCACCTAGGGACGGTGGCAGACGACACCGCTCGGCCCTGTTTTGAACCAGACACAGACTTCCGAATGGAAACAGTAGCAGACAGGTTCACCCGTAAGGCTTGTACCCATCTTAATGTATGAAGCGCATACTCTCAGGGATGCGATGGGTGAGGACACAAGGACGGAAGAACAATGTCCTTAAGGTGAAAGGCCGAGACCATCTTTTGAAAAGGACGGTCGTGCGCACAACACCGCCATATCCTTATGGAGGACCAAGTAAGGCGACTTGCAGGACAAGGCCGCCAACTCAGACACCCGTCTAACCGAAGCAATGGCCACTAAGAAGGCCACCTTCCGGGACAAGGTCAAGAGAGGAATCTCTCTGATATTCTCAAAGGCATGTTCTTGGAGAACCGAGATGCCTCCAATTCAGATCCCAAGTAGGGAGAGGAGGCTTGACGGGGATCACATGGCGAACCCCCTGCACAAAAGGTGCTAATCAAGGAATGGCCCGGTAGCGGTTGTTGAAAAAGACAGCCCGGGCCGAAATGCGACCCTCAAAAAAAAAGGTATGCAAGGCCAGCTTTTGGGTCACACCACGCTGTAAGAACAGCAAAATCCTGGGAACGGAATACATCCGAGGACGCCACTCAAGTTCCTCGCACATAGCAATGTAAGCCTTCCAGGTACGGTGAGATATATTTCTGGAGGAAGATTCCCGTGTCAACAACATAGAAGAGATGACCGAATACGAGAGAACTCGGTCCTTCAGCACCTGGCTTTAAACAGCCATACCATTTAAAGCCAAGGACTGTAAAGCAGGATGAAGTATGGGATCATGAGACAGAAGGTCCACCCCAATAGGCAGTCGCCAAGGAACGTCTGTGACTAGCCAAAGTAGATCAGCGTACCAATGTCGCCGTTCCGGAGCAATGAGGATCACCGGAATGGCCTCAGCCCCTACTCTGCGAAGCAGGCGAGGCAACAACAGTAGCGGAGGGTAAGCATATATCAGGCGATACTGCCCCCACGGGCTTCCAATGCGTCTGACGCGTCCGCCCAGGGGTCCCTGGACCTGGCCACGATCTTGCCACCTTGCGAGTGAGTCGAGAGGCCATAAGGTCACTTCCGGTGCCCCACCTCCGGTAAAGGAGGTGGAAACACCTCCGGATGCAAGGACCCTTCCCCTGCAATGCACACGGCCGACAGGACTGTCTTGCAGTGAGATGTATGAAAATCCCAGAGACTCCAATGTATCGGAGAAGAGAGGCCCCGGTGTACAGGGTGCCTCAACTGTTGGCCAATAAAGGCAACTTGACGGAACTTCCCTAGAAACTCGGTCAGAGGACTAGTACCTGAGCCTCCACAGGTGGCGCAAACCCACCCCGAGCACAGAGACCCTAAAGGCTAAAGCAGTTGCAGTGCACCTGCTAGACGACTGATGGATGAAGCAGAGGCTTTTGCCCAGTCATTGAGCTACAAAAACGCCAGAGAAGCAGCCACTAACGGGCGTAACGCTAACCTCAGCCTGGCGAACACAGTCCAAGCCAGCGCTTCTGATCACCACTGAAAGCAGGTGGAAAGTGGTACCCCTGAAACCAGGGATCCTTGTGACCATGCTCCATCCAGCAGCTACCCATGGATAAGTGCTGATTGTACAAACACATAGTATAAACTATGTTTCTCTTTATCATCCATGGACTGACACGGTGTCTCTTTACACTTTACATGTGGGTTATGTCCCTGCTTGCAGGAGAAGACCTAGGCAGAATGTGAGATGTTATACATACATTCTAAAAGCCAGAGCTGAACAGCCCCACCCAGGGGGCGGTCCCTCCGGGCATAACCCTCCCACTACAGTCAGCAGACTTCAGTTTTTTTCTGCCTAGCAGAAGGAGAAGACGTGGCTCCCTCAGGAGCCAGTCTCCTGACCTATTTTATTCCTTTTTGGAATTCTTTTTTATTTTATTTTTGAGAATCTTCTATCAACTGTCGGCTGGGCAACAGGTTGGGTACAAGATATCCTCGTAGTCTTCCCTGTCCGACCATCGAGCGTGCTGATCCTCGCCTTCTGTGCGTGAGACTCAGTTCACGACAGGCCCCATGACTCCAGGGGTGGCCGGGTTTGCTTTCATGCTCCCACGGTCCTCTCAAGACTGAACAGCTCCTGACTGACTGTATCTTTCGCGGTGGACCGGGCCGACAGCTACTCAGTACTGCACTGTGATAGTCCTGTCAGAAACACCAGTGTGTTCCTCAGGGGAGGGGTAAGTAGTCTCTCCTGCCTGCAGGTGAGTACAAAGGGCTGTGTGTTTCTCTGTGGGGGATTTTCCCTGTCTCCCCCTGTATTTTATTGTCGCTCTCTGTCACCATTACTGGCGCTGACTGTGTGGGGTGCTTGGGGGTCACACTGTTCTTGGGGGGGGCTCATGCTGGTCTGCAATGTATGCCTTGGGGCTTTTTTGTGTGGTTTTCTTTTGGGGCCTGAGCGCCGAGTGGCGCTGTGCGTGTGTGCTGTTTCATTTTAACTGCGTCATGGCGGCCATCTTGCCGCGGATCGCCTCAGTGAAGTGCGGCGGCCATTTTCTTGTAGCCCGCGCGCTTTTCAGCACTAGTTTGGCCTCTAGCGCTGCTATAGCAGCGCGAATCTCCTCACAGTCTCCTCACAGCTTACCAGCGCTGACACAGCGCGGTACAGACAGTGGAACTAAGCAGTCCCTGGTCCGGTTTGGTGAGTCCCCTGGGCGCCCCCTCCTCAGTCAGCACAGCCTGTGGGTGGACTTTTTATCTGAGAGAGTCTCAGAGAGGGACAATATGGAGTCTGTCACCAGCTTCCCCTAAAAATGTCAGTGGCAACAGGCAGTGCTTCAGCACTGCGGTCCCTATGGACCTGTTGTGGGCAGCCCTGGAATCAATTTCTCACCAGGATGGGAGCTGTGTGCAAGCGCAAGGTGCAAAAAGGCGCCCTCTCCCCACTTTATCTACTCGAGGGCAGTGCGCTGATTCAGATATGGGCCTAGCCACTATCGCTCAGGACCCTAGTTCTGAATGTATGAATGGTTTTGAACAGGACATTCCTTATGAGGGAAACTCCAGTTCTGAGTCAGTAAATGACAGGGCGCTTGTTAGTGTGCTCATGACTGCGGTGAGGGACACTCTCAAGCTCAAATGCTGCGGATGCAGAACCTCAGGCGGATACTGTCTCCTTTGGTTCTTTTAAGGCCAGGCCTTCTAAAGGGGTTTTTTCCATTGTACTTTCTTTGACCAGCTCATTGATAAGGTCTGGGAAAAGCCGCAGAATAATTTTTTTATGGTCCCGCGGCGTTTGTCTATCAGATACCCCTTGAAGATGCCCTACTTAAAAAGTGGGCTTCGACCCTCCAGTCGCCCGGTTGAACAAGGCCATCACTCTCCCGATGGAGGGGACTCCTGCATTTGAGGACCCCACTGACAGGAGGTCAGAAGTGGTGAGCAGAACCATGTTTGCCTTGTTGGGATCCGCCCTACGACCTGTGGTAGCGGCGACCCTTGTGTCTAAAACACTTACAGGTTGGGCAAAAATGTTGCACCTAGCTGTGCAGGAGCATATTCTTCCTCCAGACACAGTTGCTCTGGCCCACCAACTGGTTCAGGGCCTGGTTTCTGTGTGCGACGCCACGCTGAACGCGGCCCCTTTAATATCCAGGGCCTCTGTCTCGGCGGTGGTATTGCGTCGTCTTATCTGGTTGAAATGCTGGTCTGCTGACCTAGCCTTAGGAAGCTCCTGACGGATCTACTATTTTAAAGGCGGTAGACCTTTCGGTGCTGCTCTGGATGACATCGTCATGGATGTCACGGGAGGTAAACGCACTCTTCTTCCTTAGACTAGCAAGGGTGAGGAGGCCCGCCGCAAACAGGGGCCTTCCTTTCCAGCAAAACAGGGTTTTTTTCGTCAGTCAGAGTCCACAGGTAGGCCCTCTCAGACTGACGGCAGTGCGGCTGGTGGGCACAAGTGCCCTTGGGTGCGTAAGCCAAACAAGCGGCTCCCAAGCCCGCCTCCGCGTGAAGTCTTGCCTCCGCCCGACTCTGGGGTGGGGGGACGACTTCGCAGGTTCACGGATCGGTGGACCTCCCGAATCTCCGACTGGTGGGTGTGCGAGGTGGTCACCTCAGGTTATAGGATAGTATTCCGATCCTGGCCCCCACACAGATTCTTTCCCTTGAATCTTCCTCTCCTTCCTACCTGTCGGGCAGCCCTCTTGGGGGCTGTACAGGATTTGATCAGGTCCGGAGTGATTGTGCCGGTTCCGTCACAGGAGAGTTTTCAGGGATTCTGCTCGAATCAGTTTGTCGTCCCAAAAATAGGACGTGGTTCGACCTATCCTGGACCTCAAGGCCCTGAATGCCTTCGAGAAGGTGCAGAAATTCCGCATGGGATCCATTCGCACGGTGATCGCTACACTCCACCAAAGGGATTTTCTTCTGGCGTCCTTGGACTTCAAGGACGCCTACTTGCATGTTCCGATCTGCGCCAGTCACCAGAAGTTTCTGCGCCTTGCGATCAGCGAAGTCCACTCTCGATTGTGGCTCTTCCTTTTGGCCTTGCCTCGGCACCAAGGGTGTTCGCCAAGGTGCTTGCTCCGGTTCTAGCCTTCTGTTACAGCGAGGTATTGCTGTCGTGGGCTATCTGGACGGTCTTCTGCTATGAGCAGAAAGTGGCTCAGACTTAGAGGAAAGGTGACTATCGTCAATTAGACCCTCAGGGACTTCGGGTGGTTCCTGAACATTCAGGAGTCAGTCCTGGTCCCGACTCAGTGTCTGGAGTCTCTAGTTCTGGTCTGGACTCCTTGGAGGCAAAGGTATCCTACCTCTGGAGAAGTTGCTGACACTTCAGTCTGCGGTGCGGGTGCTGACATCCCGAACATGGTTGTCAATCCGTTGTTTGCATGAGAGTCCCGGGACTCCTGGTGGCCTCCTTCACGGCCATTCCGTATGCCCAATCACACACCAGGGCATTGCAGAAGGAGATCTCGTCCACCTGGGACAAATCCCCGTTGTCCTTGGATCTTCGGATCCAGGTGATTCACCTGGTCAGGGCGTCCCTGACAGGGTGGTTGGGACCCTCTGCTCTTCAGTCCGGAAAGTCGTTCCCCTCCCATCCAATGGACGGTACTCACGACGGACGCCAGCCTGACGGGCTGGGGTGGAGTCTGGGGAGTCCTGTTGGCTCAAGGCCTTGGACTCCAGGCGAGCCCGTTTACCAATCACTGTTCTGGAAATGCGGGCCATCAGACTGTGTCTCTCCTCAGGTCGGAGAGAGTACGGGGTCGCTCCATCAGGAGCCAGTCAGACACCGCCACGGCGGTGGCGTATGTAAACCATCAAGGGGGAACTCGGAGCTCAGCTGCGGCTTCCGAGGTAATCCGTATCCTGAAGTGGGCCGGAAGAAACGTGCTGGCTCTGTAGGGGCGGACTATCTGAGTCGCCAATCGCCAGACGCCGGACCAGGAAGAGTGGTCCTTGCATATTTCAACTCCTTTGCCGACGGGGGGGCACGTCGGATGTGGACCTGATGGCCTCTCGACTCAGTCGCAAGGGTCGAGGTTGTGGCCAGATCCAGGGATCCTTGGGCGATGACTCGGATGCGTTGGTGGCCCCATAGGGTCCTTATCACCTGATATAAACTCCGGTGATCCTAATTGTTCCGGATTGGCCTCAGCGTCACTGGTACGCTGATCTGGTACGTCTCGTTGCGGACGTTCCCTGGCGGTTGCCGATGAGGGAGGACCTTCAGTCTCTAGGTCCTATGTTTCATCCGGCTTACAGTCTCTGGCTTTAACGGCAGAGCTGTTAAAAGCCAGGTGTTGAGGGACCGAGGTCTCTCGGACTCTGTCATTTTGACCATGTTAAGGACACGGAAGTCTTCCTCCAGGCAGATCTATCACCGTGCCTGGAAAGTTTATATCGCCATATGCAAAGCGCTGGACTGGCGTCCTCGGACGTATTCCGTCCCCAGAATCCTGCGTCCTCTACAGTGTGGAGTGACCCAAAAGCTTGCTTTGAGTACCATCAAGGATCAGATTTCGGCCTTGGCCGTCTTCTTTCAGCGACCTCTAGCGGGTCATTTCTTGGTTAGCACCTTGTGTTGGGGGTTCGCCATGTGCTCCCTCCTGTCAAGCCTTCTCTCCCACCGTGGGATCTGAATTTGGTGCTCTAGGTCCTCCAGGAACCTCCTTTTTGGGAATATCCGGGATATTCCTCTCTTGTCTTGTCTCAGAAGGTGGCCTTTTAGTGGCAATCACTTCTGTTTGACGAGTGTCTGAGTTGGCGGCTTTGTCCTGCAAGTCGCCATATTTAGTCATCCATAAGGATAAGGCGGTGTTGCATCCGCGACCTTCCCTTTTGCCAAAGGTGGTGTCTACCTTTCACCTACATGAGGACATTGTCCTCCCGTCCTTGTGTCCTCACCCATCGCATCCCAGAGAGTTTGCGCTGCACATATTGGATGTGGTACGAGCCTTACGGGTGTACCTGTCTGCTACTGCTTCTATTCGGAAGTCCGACTCACTGTTTGTGACTGCCCCTGGTCCATAACAGGGCCAAGCGGTTTCGTCTGCCATCATTTTTAGGGGAATCAGACAAACCGTCATTCAAGCCTATGCTCTCAAAGGGCGGGCGCCTCCCTTTCCGGTTACGGTGCATTCCACCAGGGCAATTGGTGCTTCCTGGGTTTTCCGACATCAAGCGTCGGTTGCACAAGTGTGCAAGGCGGCGACCTGGTCGTCTGTTCATACCTTTTAAGTTTTTTATAAGGTTGATGTGGCTGCATCTTCGGATGCTTCCTTCGGCCGCAGGGTGCTGCAGGCCGCTGTTTAAAGTTGCGACTCCTCCGTTGAGGAGATCTGCCTTCTTGGAGTGAAAGTTTTTGGTTTTTCCATTTATACTGCTCCCATCCCTCTTGACACTGCTTTGGGACATCCCACGTGTAAAGTGTAAAGAGACACCGTGTCAGTCCATGGATAAGAGAAAATAGGATTTTTTGTACTCACCGTAAAATCCTTTTCTCTGACATCCATGGACTGACACGGCACCCACCCTTCCTTTTTAAGTTTGTACTGCTTTGTTACGAACTGAAGTCTGCTGACTGTAGTGGGAGGGTTATGCCCGGAGGGACCGCCCCCTGGGTGGGGCTGTTCAGCTCTGGCTTTTAGAATGTATGTATAACATCTCACATTCTGCCTAGGTCTTCTCCTGCAAGCAGGGACATAACCCACGTGTAAAGTGTAAAGAGACACCGTGTCAGTCCATGGATGTCAGAGAAAAGGATTTTACGGTGAGTACAAAAAATCCTATTATTGCGTTTAAACGCCCAAATAGAGTGTGGGAGGAAACCCACCGAGCCACAAAGAGCATAATACAACCACATACGGCGCATGTAGTTTAGTATGTGTGGATAAACCTATTAAACACGTTTATAATGTGCCAGCGACGAAGGCGTGCACATCATCGGGGCTTGGACGTAAACTAGCCACGCAGATTGCGTACACAACCGTGTAGGTATGTTAGCCTGCGAATAAACAAATTGCACATGTTCATACTGTGCATAGCGCTGAAACGCCCATACCAATGGGAGTGTGGGAGGGAACCGGAGGAAACCCACACAGACTGCATACACATACCGTGTAGGTATTATAGCATGCGTGATAAACATTGAACATGTTAAACTGTGCAGAAGGCCAAAGGCGTCAGCGTGTGGGAGGAAACCGGAACACCCGGAAGAACCCCAAGCAGACAGCACACAGATACTGTGTAGGAATGATGGCATGTGAATAAGCATATTGCACATGTTTTATGCTGTGCATTTCCATTGGAGCGTGGGGGGAAACCGGAGTACCCGGAGGAACCCCACGCAAACAGTATACCCATGCTGTAAACATGTATAGTATGTGCAATAAACATATTTGAACATGTCTATACTGTGCAGAGAGCCGAAGCGCACATACCATGAGAGCGCGGAGGACACTGGAGCCCCCGGCGGAAACCCGCGCTGACCCAGAGAGTATAATACATATACTGTGAATGTATCTGGCGTCGTGCATAAACATATTTTGTACGTTTTTATATCATGTATGGCACTGAAACACAGCATTGGAACGTGGAGGGACACCCACGCAGACACAGAGACCAATAACACATACAACTGTGAATGTATGCAGTGTAGAGGTATAGGATGAGTTTAAATTATGCCGCAGAGGCGCATAATCTTCTCTGTATCATTGCAACCTGCTTGACTGTGCTGCCGAAGCAGCATGCAGGTAACGGGTAACCTCTGATCCTCAGACGTGTGTCTGTCAGAGCCCATAGCGTTCCCCAGGAAATGGCGGGAAACCACAGGTGCAGAGACCCTGTTGTTGCATCAGGACATCACACAGAAAGCTCACAGGGACTAGAGACATAAATGAATAAAGTCCCCCCCACCATGCTGCACCGACCAGGGGGGAGGGAAACACTGTGTACCACTGTATCATCCATGCTGCTCTTGACGCAGGGTGTGAGGAAAACAGTGAGGAAGCTGTGTAAAAGAAAGGCTTGAAGGAACCAAGGAAAATGGCGTCCACCTGAGGTACCTCAGCCACAGAACCCAGCTTGAGTGTTCCTCACATCAATGAGTTCACTTACAAGCGCCCTGTCATTCACTGACACAGAACTGGAGTCTTCTTCACAAGGGAATGTCCTGTTCGTAAACATTAAATATTCAGAGCTAGGGCCCTGAGCACAGTAGCTAGGCCCATATCTGAATCAGAGCACTCCTTCACTAAATATTTTTGTGGGGAGAGGGGGCTTATAGCTCCTTTTGCTCGCACACCGCTTCCATTCTGACAAGGAATGATTCTAGGGCTGCCGACAACTGGTCCATAAGGACCGCAGGTGCAGGAAACCTATGAACATGTTAAACTGTGCAGCACTGCCAGTTGCCCCCAGGCAAGTGTGGAGAGCAGGTGTATCGGACTCAATAACGCCACCCTCTGAGACCTTATACACTTATACAGTCCACCCACTGGCTACACTGAGGCTGAGGAGGGGATACCCGGAGGACTCACCAACCCTTAAGGACCGCTCAGTCCTGCTGAAGAAACCGCGCTGTGAGCCTGAGGAGAGTGAAGAATCTGTGAAGAGATTGTGAGGAGATTTGCGCCGCCGCTAGAGACCGAAAGTAAATGCGAGGCGGCCACAAGAAAATGGCCGCCGGCTGCAGCTATAACTGCGCCATTGAACCACGCCAAGCGCGAAATTCAAAGCTCTAATGGTGCACACAATACCCACTTCAAACGGCGCTAATGCGCGCGCTAATGGCGCACGCAATAAGCGCCTCACACACCAGAAAAACTGCCCCTCTCTCCAGAACCCACTACAGACATGAGCGCCCAGCCAGGCCAGAGTGACCCCCAAGCACCCCCACAGCACAGCACCAGTACAGGGTGCAGAGAGCAGCAGAACAGGGGGGAGACAGGGAGAAACCCCCCATATAAAGAAACACAGCCAGCATGTACTCGCCTGCCGTAGGAGAGACTACTTACCCGTCCCTTTCAGGGACCCACTGGCTTGTTTCAGACAGACTTTTCACAGAGCAGTACTGCGTAGCTGTCGGCCAGGTCCACCGCAAGAGATACAGTCAGTCAGGTACTGTTCATTCTTGAGAGGACCGCAGGAGCATGAAAGCAACCTGGCCACCCCTGGAGTCATGGGGCATGTCGTGAACAGAGTCTCAGGCACACAAGGCGAGGATCAGCACGCTCGATGGTCGGACAGGGAAGACTACGAGGATACCAGTGTACCCAACCTGTTGTCCAGCCGACAGTTGATTGAAGGTCTCAAAAATAAAATAAAATTCCCAAAGGAATAAAATGTAAAAGTAAAATCTTCCACGTCTTCTCCCTCTGCTAGGCAGAAAAAAAACTGAGGCTGCTAGCTGCAGGTGGGAGGGTAATGTCCGGAGGGACCGCCCCCCTGGGCGGAGCTGTTCAGCTCTGGTTTGTTCTAGAATGTATGTTTCTAACAATTTAACATTCTGCCTAGATCTTCTCCTGCGAGCAGGGACATATACCCACACGTTTACAGTATCCAGCTGTGTCAGTCCATGGACGATAAGAGAAATGCATGTATATATCTGTGTGAGATATATATATATATATATATATATATATATATATATATGTGTGTGTATATATATATATCATTTTTTTTACCCAACTTCACTATTCTTCATAAAGAAAACCTCAACTGACTGTTTTGACTCTTGCATTTATTTGCATTGCCTGGTGTTCACATACGTTACAATGCGCTATAAAAAGTAGTGCATGTTCTACTTTTTTTAACGCAGGACAGTACACAATAGCACAGCGCACTGGTGTGAACGGTTTTTATTGAAATACCACTCTACCCCGCAGCCCAGACATAAGTACTGTGCAACAGTTTTAGGCAGGTCTGAAGCAATGCTGTAAAGTGGGAATGCTTTCAAATAAATATATACCGTATTTATCGGCGTATAACACGCACAAGCGTATAACACGCACCATAACTTTAAGAGGGAAGTTTCAGGGAAAAAAACTTTCCACAGCCCCCTGCGTATAACACGCAGGCACAGTTTACCCTCTATTTTCAGGGTAAAAAAGTTTGTGTTATATGCCAATAAATACAGTGTGTGTGTGTGTGTGTGTGTATATATATATATATATATATATATATATATATATATATATATATATATATATAAATTTTTCTAATTTACAAAATTCGAAGTGAGCAAACTGAAGTAGAATCGAAATCAAATTAATATTTGGTGTGACTACCGCTTTGACTTCAAACGAGCATTAATTCTTGCACTTTTTCACTTTGTACACTTGCACAAAGTCAGGGATTTTTTATGATTAATCGGGTGTATGATTAACCAATCATACCAAGCATGTGCTAATGATTAATTTCATATGTAGGTTGAAACTATCATTAACTGAAACAAACACCTGTGTAGGACAGACAACTGGGTGAGGAACAGCCAAACTGTTAAGGTGAGGTTGTGGAAGATAGTTTCATGTCACGGGTCATACACCATGGCAAGACAAAGCACAGCAATAAGACACAAGGTCTTCAGCATAGGTGTGCGCAGCCTATTGCATTAGGGTGTGCACCCCAAAAATCAATCCTAGTACTGATCACTCACGATGAAAGGGAAGGGGCCAGTAAGTTACGTATTTACCGGCCCCTTCCCTCACTCATCCTAAAACATCCCCGCAGCAACAGCTGAAGGGAGAGGAGAGTCGGGAAGCCGGAAGCAATGCTGGGGAAGGAGGGGGGAAACCAGGGCAGTAGGGGAATCTGCTGCACAGGGTGATTAGGGTGTGCCTGGGCACACCCTGTGCGCACGCCTATGGTCTTCAGTTAGGTCTCACCCAGGCAAAGGTTTCAAGATGTGCTGCTCCAGCTCTTTTGAAGAAGCACAAAGAAACTGGCAACATTGAGGACCGTAGACGCAGTGGTCAGCCAAGGTAGTGTAATGCAGCAGATGAAAGACGCATCATGCTTACTTCCCATCGACATCGGAAGATATCCAGCAGCGCCATCAAAAAACTGGCGTAAACCAATGGGACCCAGGTACACCCATCCACTGCCCAGAGAAGTCTGGCCAGAAGTGGTCTTCATGGAATGAAATGCAGCCAAAAAGCCATACCTCCAACCCGGAAACAAGGCTAGGTGACTCGACTATGCATGAAAACATAGGAAACTGGGGTGCAGAAAAAATGGCAGCAGGTTCTCTGGACTGAGGGGTCAAAATTTTACATATTTGGCTGGAGCAGGGGGCAGTTGGTTCTGGAAAGGCTGGAGAGCAGTACAATGAGTATCTGCAGGCAACAGTGAAGCATGGTGGTGGTTCCTTGCAAGTTTGGGGCTACATTTCTGCAAATGCAGTTGGAGATTTGGTCAGGATCAATCGGCTCGTCAATGCTGGGAAATACAGGCAGATACTTATCCTTCATGCCATACCATCAGGGAGGAATGGAATTGGCCCCAAATTTATTCTATAGCAGGACACTGACCCCAAACATTCAGCCAATGTCATTAGGAGCTATCTTCGATGTAAAGAACAAGTGCTAGAAGTGATGGTTTGGCTCTCACAGACCCCTGATCTGAACATTGAGTCTGTCTGGGATTACATGAAGAGACAGAAGGATTTGAGGCAGCCTGCATCCACAGAAGATCTGTTGTTTGTTCTCAAGATGTTTGGAACAATCTACCTGCCGAGTTCCTTCAAAAACTGTAAAAGTGTACCTAGAAGAATTGATGCAGTTTTTCACACCAAATTTTTTTTTTTTTTCTTCGGTGTCCATTTTGTTAATAAAAATAAACGATTAACCCTTCTAGTTCTGAAAGCATTCCTAATTTACAGCATTTTTTCAACAGCCTAAAACTTTTGAACAGCAGTGTACGCAGAATGCAGATTTTTGTGACACGTAGTACACAACCAGTACTTGCCAGAACTTCCTGCTGGCAGCTTGGACCAGTTTTTCTTGTGGGTTTTTTTTGTTTGTTTTTCCATAAATTTTGGAGGAAAGTCCAATTCTTGGTAATGCCAATGCACTGTTGTGCCATATTTTTTCCACTTGTTGACTGTTTTTACTTGTTTTTCTAATGCCAAATGAAATATTTTTGTACCCTTCTCCTGACTGATTTAAAACCACACCTAAAAGCATTTTTTAGTTTGTCGATACATTTGCATTCCAAGCTATTTTTTTGTATTCTTTCAGTCTCAAAGCACAGTGGCTGTGACGCTTCAATGATCATAAAACTATCTCGTACACAAACCATTATTTTCTTACATGAACGTAGTATGTTTGGGTTTCAATTCCATGTGATGCTATAGTTTTAGTTTTTTTAATAGATGTCTGCTCTATTTTATGCAAGAATAAAAAAAAAATAAAAAAAAAAGATTTAACTGATCTAAATGCTACATTTGCCTGTGCATATCATACCAGAATTGCTTTTTAGCAGATCTGGGCAGTGGTTGTTTTTCAGCCTTGTTCAGAGGGGAGGGGATAGCACAGTAATGCTAAACTAGTGTACTGACTGGTCTTGGAAACGCTCCCTGTATTACTTTCCAAATGTCAGCGTCTGCTTGGCTTTCTATACTCGTGTCAATTGCAAGGCTTTGTTTATCTGGCTTTATTCCTGTCAGTTTGCCATGTTTTTAGTGCAGCGTTTGGTTGGTTAGTTTTAGTTCTCTTATTACCACAGCTCTTAAAAATAATTTACAATATAGACGTGCTTGAATATGGAGGTGTAATAATTGGGTGCAATATTAACCACTTAAGCCCCGGACCTTTTGGTAGCTAAAGGACCAGAGGTGAATTCAGAATTTTGCACTGCGCTGCTTTAACTGTAAATTGTGCAGACATGCAATGTTGTACCCAAACGAAATTTGCGTCCTTTTCTTCCCACAAATAGAGCTTTCTTTTAATGGTATTTGATTGCCTCTGCGATTTTTATTTTTTGCGATATAAACGGAAAAAGACCGAAAATTTTGAAAAAAAATGATATTTTCTACTTTTTGTTATAAGAAAAATCGAATAAACTCAATTTTACTCATACATTTAGGCCAAAATGTATTCAGCCACATGTCTTTAGTAAAAAAAATGTCAATAAGCGTATATTTATCGGTTTGCGCAAAAGTTATAGCGTTTACAAACTAGGGTACATTTTCTGGAATTTACACAGCTTTTAATTTATGACTGCCTATCATTTCTTGAGGTGCTAAAATGACAGGGCAGTACAAAACCCCCCCAAATGACCCCATTTTAGAAAGTAGACACCCCAAGGAAATTGCTGAGAGGCATGTTGAGCCCATTGAATATTTTTTTTTTGTCCCAAGTGATTGAATAATGACAAAAAAAAAAAAAAAAATTACAAAAAGTTGTCACTAAATGATATATTGCTCACACATGCCATGGTTATATGTGGAATTGCACCCCAAAATGCATTCTTCTGCTTCTCCTGAGTACGGGGATACCACATGTGTGGGACTTTTTAGGAGCCTAGCCACGTACGGGACCCCGGAAACCAAGCACTGCCTCCAGGATTTCTAAGGGCGCAAATTTTTGATTTCACTCCTCACTACCTATCACAGTTTTGAAGGCCATAAAATGCCAAAATAGCACAAAACCCCCCCAAATGACCCCATTTTGGAAAGTAGACACACCAAGCTGTTTGCTGAGAGGCATGGTGAGTATTTTACAGCTCTCATTTGTTTTTGAAAATTAAGAAAACATTTTTTTTTTTTTCTTTTTTTTTTTTTTCAATTTTCAAAACTTTGTGACAAAAAGCGAGATCTGCAAAATACTCACAATACCTCTCAGCAAATAGCTTGGGGTGTCTACTTTCCAAAATGGGGTAATTTGGGGGGGTTTTGTGCCATCTGGGCATTCCATGGCCTCCGAAACTGTGATAGGCAGTGAGAAGTGGAATCAAAAATTGACACCCTTAGAAAGCCTGAAGGCGGTGCTTGGTTTTTGGGGTCCCGTACGCGGCTAGGCTCCCAAAAAGTCTCACACATGTGGTATCCCCGTACTCAGGAGAAGCAACAGAATGTATTTTGGGGTGTAATTCCACATATGCCCATGTCATGTTTGAGCAATATATCATTTAGTAACAACTTTGTGCAAACAAAAAAAAAAAAAAAAAATTATTTTTTCCGCAACTTGTGTCAACATATAAAATATTCCATGGACTCGACATGCCTCTCAGTATATAGCTTGGGGTGTCTACTTTCCAAAATGGGGTCATTTGGGGGGGTTTTGAACTGTTCTGGCATTTTATACACAACATTAGGAAGCTTACATCCACTCTTCTAACCACTTGAAGACAAAGCCCTTTTTGACACTTTTTGTTTACATGAAAACATATTTTTTTTTGCAAGAAAATTATGTTGAACCCCCAAACATTATATATATTTTTAAAGCAAAGGCCCTACAGAATAAAATGGTGGGTGTTGCATTTTTTTTTTCTACACAGTATTTGCGCAGCGATTTTTCAAACGCATTTTTTTGGGAAAAAATACACTTTTTTTTTATTTTAATGCACTAAAACACACTATATTGCCCAAATGTTTGATGAAATAAAAAAGATGATCTTAGGCCGAGTACATAGATACCAAACACGACATGCTTTAAAATTTCGCACAAACGCGCATTGGCGACAAACTACATACATTTTTAAAAGCATGTACAGGTTACCCAGTTAGATTTACAGAGGAGGTCTACTGCTAAAATTACTGCCCTCGATCTGACCTTTGCGGTGATACCTCACATGCATGGTGCAATTGCTGTTTACATATGACGCCAGACCGACGCTTGCGTTCGCCATTGGGCAAGAGCAGGGCAGGACAGGGGTGCTTTTTTTTTTATCTTAATTTTGCTTTTTTTTTTTTTAAACTGTTGCTTCCATATTTATTTATTTTTATCACTTTTATTGTTATCTCAGGGAATGTAAATATCCCCTATGATAGCAATAGGTAATGACAGGTACTCTTTTTTGAAAAAACTGGGGTCTATTGGACCCTAGATCTTTCCTCTGCCCTCAAAGCATCTGACCACACCAAGATCGGTGTGATAAAATGCTTTCCCAATTTCCCAATGGCGCTTTTTATATCCGGGGGGGGGGACATTCCCTCCCACTGCTTGTAAAAGCAGTCCAGAGGCTAATTAGCCACTAGGATTGCTTTTACATGAAAGCCGGCCGCTGGCTGAAAAGAATACCAAGATGATACCTAAACCCGCAGGCATCATTCTGGTATAAACATTCAAAGTCCAGCAACATACCAGTACGTTGCTGGTCCTTGTTGGACATGTATTGTAATCTCTTTTTTCATGCAGCCTGTTGGCTGAACGAAAAAAAAAGATTGATCGGTGGGTATGCCCACCATTAGAATACCGCCCTTCATCCACCCACTTCTAATGATGGGCATACATGCACCATTTATATATGCCGAAGCATGGGGGCATCTTCTCGCAAAAGTTATGCCGCGTACACATGGTCAGACTTTTCCACGGGCAAGCCTCCGTCGGAATTTCGACCGTATATACGCGGCATTAGGAGCAAATTCGCTCCTCCGCTCCTGCTGCCCCAATGCTTCGGCATATATGCTTTTTTTTTTTAACTGTGGTGGTGAAATTACCTCCTACAGCACTGGAGTCGCAGGGATCAGGCCTGTCTCTGCGAACGCTGCAGTTATGTGTGTTGTGTTTTGCAAGTGACAGTGATCGATCGATACTGCACTTGGGTGGCCTGGGCTGGACGGAGGGGCAAAACGCAGGTGCTAGCAGGTATCTGGGCTGATCCCGCTAACACTGCGTTTTTGGGAACCCTAAACTGCTGGGGACGCTAGTATAGATCTGATCAGATCAGATATTGAGCTGATCAGATACTATACCACTAAGGGGGGTGTATGCTTCACGTGTGGGTGTTAGCGCTACTGGCACTAACCTGACGCTGCCTGGGGTGTGACGCAGACCCTCTCTGACGCTAAAACCTAACTGATATCACCCGCCGGGCGATCAGGGGGTTAAACCTTTATTGGGTTATATACGGCGGGTGCCCTGACACTATAAAAAGCAAACTAACTAACCAGCGTCACCTGTAACACTTATATGATGATCACTGGTGAAGGGGTTAACTAGGGGCAATTAGGGGGTTAAAACCTTTATTAGGTAATATATGGGGGTACCTGACGCTATATAAAAACCTGACGGCGAACCTAAAAAAAATTACTGGCTACCTATCGGCATCACCGACACTAAGACAACGATCATAAAAACGATTGCTTAGCGACAGTGGTGATAGGGGGTGAAAGGGTTACCTGGGGGGCGATCAGGGGGTTAAACCTTTATTAGATAATATATGGGGGTACCTGACGCTATAAAAACCTGCGGCGAACCTAAAAAAAATTACTGGCTACCGATCAGCATCACCGACGCTAAGACATCGATCAGAAAAATGATCGCATAGCGACGGCGGTGCTAGGGGGTGAAAGGGTTACCTGGGGGTGATCAAGGGGGTTACACCTTTATTAGGTAATATATGGGGGTACCCGACGCTATAAAAACCTGCGGCGAACCTAAAAAAAATTACTGGCTACCGATCAGCATCGCCGACGCTATGACATCGATCAGAAAAATTATCGCATAGCCACGGCGGTGCTAGGGGGTGAAAGGGTTACCTGGGGGGTGATCAAGGGGGTTAAACCTTTATTAGGTAATATATGGGGGTACCCGACGCTATAAAAACCTGCGGCGAACCTAAAAAAAAATTACTGGCTACCGATCAGCATCACCGACGCTAAGACATCGATCAGAAAAATGATTGCTTAGTGACAGTGGTGATAGGGGGTGAAAGGGTTATCTGGGGGGTGATCAGGGGGTTAAACCTTTATTAGGGGGGGTTAGGGGGCTACACTGGACCTAAAACTAAATGTAGTAACACTTTTACAGTCACAAATGTCACTGATTGCAGTGATCACTAAATAAATGGTCACTGCAATCAGTGACACTGTGGCTGGGGGGTGACTTGGGGGTGTCGATTTATGTGCCTATGTGTCCTGGTGTCAGTGTGCTGTTTTGTGTACTAACCTGGCATCTTCTCCTGTACGGCGCTCGGTATATGTGAGCGCCCCAGGAGAGATGACATCACTTCCTCCTTCCTGGCAGGCAGGGGAAGCTCTCTCATTCGCCGGGAGCGATCGAGAGGGGGTGGCCGGAATCGAACGGCCGTCCCCTCATGCCGGATCGCTCCCGAAGGTAAAACGACCGCTCACTGTAAAGAAGGGGGGTCCGATCGGACCCCCCAACTATACAAAGGCAATCGCGTACATATACGTGATTCTGCCTGTCGGTGCCATTCTGCTGACGTATATTTACAGTGGGCGGTCGTTAAGTGGTTAAATGTGGTATTAGAAAGAAAAAAAAGTCTTGCCCAGACAGTTTGACATTTTTATATGAATTTTCTAGCCTGCACTAGAAACATTATTGCTGCCCCATAGGGTAGATTTGTAGGACTTTTGCCATTGAGTCATGCAAAGATTGGCGTGTATGTAACTCTAGCAAGGAACTTCTCTTAATTGCTCACTTTTAGGCCCCCTTGGAGTCTGCCTGCTCATCAGGGAATCTGTCTGCTGATCCCTGGGGAGCAGGCAGATGGCTGGGCCATGTCCAATCTGCTTATGCAGACACACACACAGCCCGCTCTTCTCTATGGGCATTGAATGTAAATGGACCATGACCTTGAAAATGTATGTGTGCCGCTCAGGCTCAATAGGGAGGGGATATATACAGTGCCTTGCGAAAGTATTCGGCCCCCTTGAACTTTTCATCCTTTTGCCACATTTCAGGCTTCAAACATAAAGATATAAAATGTTAATTTTTTGTGAAGAATCACCAACAAGTGGGACACAATTGTGAAGTGGAACGAAATCTATTGGATATTTTAAACTTTTTTAGCAAATAAAAAACTGAAAAGTGGTGCATGCAAAATTATTCGGCCCCTTTACTTTCAGTGCAGCAAACTCACTCCAGAAGTTCAGCGAGGATCTCTTAATGATCCAATGTTGTCCTAAATGACTGATGGTGATAAATAGAATCCACCTGTGTGTAATCAAGTCTCTGTATAAATGCACCTGCTCTGTGATAGTCTCAGGGTTCTGTTGAAAGCGCAGAGAGCATCATGAAGACCAAGGAACACACCAGGCAGGTCCGTAATACTGTTGTGGAGAAGTTTAAAGCCGGATTTGGATACAAAAAGATTTCCCAAGCTTTAAACATCCCAAGGAGCACTGTGCAAGCGATCATTTTGAAATGGAAGGAGTATCAGACCACTGCAAATCTACCAAGACCTGGCTGTCCCTCTAAACTTTCAGCTCAGACAAGAAGACTGATCAGAGATGCAGCCAAGAGGCCCATGATCACTCTGGATGAACTGCAGAGAACTACAGCTGAGGTGGGAGAGTCTGTCCACAGGACAACAATCAGTCGTACACTGCACAAATCTGGCCTTTATGGAAGAGTGGCAAGAAGAAAGACATTTCTCAAAGATATCCATAAAAAGTCTTGTCTAAAGTTTGCCACAAGCCACCTGGGAGACACACCAAACGTGGAAGAAGGTGCTCTGGTCCGATGAAACCAAAATCAAACTTTTTGGCCACAATGCAAAACGATATGTTTGGCGTAAAAGCAACACAGCTCATCACCCTCAACACACCATCCCCACTGTCAAACATGGTGGTGGCAGCATCATGGTTTGGGCCTGCTTTTCTTCAGCAGGGACAGGGAAGATGGTTAAAATTGAGGGGAAGATGAATGCAGCCAAATACAGGACCATTCTGGATGAAAACCTGTTTGAGTCTGCAAAAGACCTGAGACTGGGACGGAGATTTATCTTCCAACAAGACAATGATCCCAAACATACAGCAAAATCTACAAAGGAATGGTTCACAAATAAACGTATCCAGGTGTTAGAATGGCCAAGTCCAAAGTCCAGACCTAAATCCAATCGAGAATCTGTGGAAAGAGCTGAAAACTGCTGTTCACAAACTCTCTCCATCCAACCTCACTGAGCTCGAGCTGTTTTGCAAGGAAGAATGGGCAAGAATTTCAGTCTCTCGATGTGCAAAACTGACAGAGACATACCCCAAGCGACTTGCAGCTGTAATCGCAGCAAAAGGTGGCTCTACAAAGTATTAACGCAAGGGGGCCGAATAATTTTGCACGCCCCACTTTTCATTATTTTCTTAGTTAAAAAAGTTTCAAAAATCCAATAGATTTCGTTCCACTTCACAATTGTGGTGATTCTTCACAAAAAATTAAAATTTTATATCTCTGTTTGAAGCCTGAAATGTGGCAAAAGGATGAAAAGTTCAAGGGGGCCGAATACTTTCGCAAGGCACTGTAGGTAGTGCATCCATAGCTGCTGCTAGGGTGCTGGCGGGATGGAGCCTGTCCTGACTCCTGCAAGAGTTCAAGGAAAGAGAAACCTTTGGAAGTCACACATCTATGATCCCCATGACTAAGCTTTGGGGGGGGGGCAGAGTGAAACGCGTTGGTGGTGTAGCCTGGTCAAAGTCCAGCCTGAGGTTACCGCTCTATTCATCTCTGTAGGACAGATGTGCAACTTCCAGGGGTTTCTCTTCTTTCCTTGAATGTAAATGGACTGCCTGTCCATTTACATCCGATTGCCATTCGCTTTGCCAGGAGGATGGGGAATCTGTTTTTAGCGGTTAGGCTCAGATGTCGGCATACATGTCTGTGAACACCCTCCACTCCATAGAGGAGAATGGAGGGTCTGATCGGTCCACTAGTGTGAAAGGGGCCATACTGTATTAATATAACAAAACACTTTGAATACTATATTTAGTCCAAAAAAAGTTAATCCTACTAGAACTTTTGTAAGCTGATAATTTCCTGTTCTGTGACAGTGTGCATGCAAAATATATTGCTGCAAAATGGTAGTGTGAACTTTTTACAATTGCTTTAAATCCCCAGCATATACCAGGAACTAAAATGGTTTTCAGGGTATTAACCCCTTTAAGATAAACGCATCCAAGTAGATCATAACGTGTTTAGGTGCACTTATAACAAGTTAAAGTGTTGCTAAAACCAGGACCCTGTATTCACTATATCTGATCTCCCACAATACACAGAACATGGAAATAAAATTATTTTCATAAATATAAACTGCTAAATACCTTTTCTCATCAGGAGTATATAGCAGTCTTTTTTATGTCTTTTTAAATCCTGTAGGAGTTTTCATTCTTATGACTGAACTATGAGGCTGCAGTACCCCTGACTGCCTGGACAGTGCTGATTGGCCCTTTTGCTGAACACATGCACCCACCCAAGAAAAAAAAAACCTCCTAGCAATGCACACCAAACTGAACATGAGCAGATTGCCCCCCAAGGCTCTGTACTGTCATTGGGTACTGTGAAAGAAGGGGAGGGTCGGAAGACCCAATCAAACCCCTTTTACACAATGTGCAGGATTAACCCCTTAGCTTCCACAGTGAGTATAACTAGCATAGCATGATTTACTGCATATACACACTGATTTTACTGTTGTGGATTTAATAACGTCTTAAATCCTCTCTAAAATAGTTCATGATAAACCTAATGAAACCATGTAATGTAATTTCAACCAGGTTGTTGGTGTTCAGGTTTCCCAGAAATGTCAATTGTTTTATTTTTATAATTTTTTTTATTACTGCTGGTATCTGCAGTATGTAATGAAGAGCTAAGTATACAAACATGTATTTATGCTGGTTCTTAGTGCAGCATAGACTGCATAGTATGATCTGCTCTGTCATTGTGCCCAGGACAGCTGCCCAAGGTCTCTGTGCTGGCAGGGATCGTCCCTGGCTCTAGAATGTCACAACCAGATGCAGATTTAAACCAAGAAAATATTCCATCAATGTCACCTTTGTGTCTAAAACTGTGTTGTACGAAGAAGACATTGAAATTTCAAGGTAACATTACTCTGTAGGAATCGTCTTCATTCGGGTTTGGTTTTCGTTAATAAATACCAGTAAGGCGGCTTGCCCAGAAAGCACAACCAACTAGTGACAGGGTGACACAAAATTCTTTAAAGTGCAGGGGCAAGCTGCGGAGAAATGACTATACCTCCTGTAGGGAATGCTGGAAAGTGTCGCTTATGGCATAGCACATAACTAAAAGCAAAACTTCCTCTTCTTCTTTTTTATTTTTTTTATTTTTTAAGTTTTGGTTAGAGTTGAGATGGATTAGAACACCTATTAGGTTTTTTTTTTATTATTGCTGTCTGTGCCCCCATTAGGGAGATTCATCCTCTCTATTTGTCCTGTTTATCATTGAAAGTAAAAGAAAATCCAAAAATTTGGGTTGTCTCTAGAAAAGTAATAGAGGGGAAATCTTATGCAATGGACACTAGTTCTGGTGACCTGGGGAGCTTCCCCCTAATTGCAAGGATTTCCTCTCTTCCTGTTTTGACTATAGGACAGGAAGTGAAGGCAAATCTCCCCAATCGCACGCATAGATTGCAAAAAAAAAAGCCACTGACTGGTTATAACCCTCCCTTACTCTACCCAAAATGAAGAAAAATTATTTTTTTAAGGGTTCTATGTGTGTCAATATGTGGTACCTCAAATACTTGTCTTAGGTTAATGGGCAGGTTTTCCAGTTGAATGCAATAGAATCTGGCACCTATTTCAGTCAGTTTAGAATTTAAACTTTTGCTTATTAAGTCTGCAGCACATGTCCTCGTTATGACATTTTATGTCTGCATTGTTCCGCTGAATTTTATTAACTGGCTGTTGGCACTTGGAAACATATCGTTCATAATTCTTGCATAAAAAACTGCCTCCACTAGTTAATACAGGGCACTTGTCTACACCCTTGTTGCATAGACTGTTTATAGGCTCAGTTTTATGTGGCTCATTTTTAGTGTTAATGGTTTTGTGCCACCCTAAAAAAGGGGCGTTTTTTGTTGCTGTGCAATTCCCTTCATCATTAGTCTCATATAGCTGATAAGTGTTGCAAATAAAAAGACACAGATCATCCAGTTCAACCTTTGTGTGTTTTTGAGCCTAAAAAAGCTTTCAGACCTCATGCCCACGGATGTTTTTACAGCCACTTTTATGAGCGTTTGTTGCAGCTTAAAAACTTGCGGGGCGACTCATGTGCGGAGAATCTTGAAGGGGGTTCTCCGCGAAAAAGTAAAAAAAATTTGCGTGAGGTTCCCCCTCAGGACGATATGGATCTTGAGGGGGAACCCCCACACCAAAAAAAATGGCGCGGGGTTCCCCCCAGGATCCATACCAGACCCTTATCTGAGCACCCGGCCGGTCAGGAAGGGGGGGAGGAGCGGGCGCCCCCCCTCCTGAACGGTACCAGGCCACATGCCCTCAAGATGGGGGGTGGGTGCTTTGGGGCAGGAGCGCGCCCTGCGCCCCCCCCCCCCAAAGCACCTTGTCCCCATGTTGATGGGACAAGGGCCTCTTCCCGACAACCCTGGCCGGTGGTTGTCGGGGTCTGCGGGCGGTGGGCTTATCGGAATCTGGGAGCCCCTTTTTAATAAGGGGGCACCCATATCCCGGCCCCCCACCCTATGTGAATGAGTATGGGGTACATCGTACCCCTACCTATTCACCTGGGGGAAAACTGTCAATAAAAAAACACACTAGACAGCTTTTTTAAAGAAATTTATTAGGCAGCTCCAGGGGTCTTCTACCGACTTCGGGGGTCTTCTACCGACTTCGGGGGTCTTCTACCGACTTCTCCGCTCTCTCCGGTGCTTTCTGCCTTATGCCAGCTCTTTTGCTAGCGGGGGCCCGGTCTTCGTCGTCTTCTTCCCTCTTCTCTTCTTGAGGTGTTGACGCGACTAGGTCTGCCGCTGTAATGCTGTGTGCCCGGCACGCAACGACTTATATAGGCATGGGGCGTGGTCACCGGGTGATGTGACCTCGCCCCCTTATGACGTCGCAGTCTCGGGGCATGATGGGAGGTGGCGCCCGGCAGAAGGCAGAAAGCACCGGAGAGCGGGAGAAGAACCGGAGAAGTCGGAAGAGGACCCCCGGAGCTGCCTAATTACTTGAAAAAGCTGTCTAGTGTTTTTTTTTACACTTTTCCCCCAGGTGAATGGGTAGGGGTACGATGTACCCCATACTCATTCACATAGGGTGGGGGGCCGGGATCTGGGTGCCCCCTTATTAAAAGAGGCTCCCAGATTCCGATAAGCCCCCCGCCCGCAGACCCCGACAACCAACGGCCAGGGTTGTCGGGAAGAGGCCCTTGTCCCCATCAACATAAGGTGGGTGGGGGGGCCGCAGGGGGCGGTCCCTCCGGACATTACCCTCCCACCTGCAGCTAGCAGCCTCAGTTTTTTTCTGCCTAACAGAAGACATGGCTTTCAGGAGCCAGTCTCCTGGAAGATTTTACTTTTGATTTTTATTCCTTTGGGAATTTTATTATTTTATTTTTGAGACCTTCAACTGTCGGCTGGGCAACAGGTTGGGTACACTAGTATCCTCGTAGTCTTCCCTGTCCGACCATCGAGCGTGCTGATCCTCGCCTTGTGTGCGTGAGACTCAGTTCACGACATACCCCGTGGCTCCAGGGGTGGCCGGGTTGCTTTCATGCTCCTGCGGTCCTCTCAAGATTGAACAGTACTTGACTGACTGTATCTCTTGCGGTGGACCGGGCCGACAGCTACGCAGTACGACTCTGTGATAGGTCTGTCTGAAACAAGCCAGTGGGTCCCTGAAAGGGACGGGTAAGTAGTCTCTCCTACTGCAGGTGAGTACATGCTGGCTGTGTTTCTGTGTGTGGGGGTTTCTCCCTGTCTCCCCCCTGTTATGCTGCTCTCTGCACCCTGTACTGGTGCTGTGCTGTGGGGTGCTTGGCGGTCACTCTGGCCAGGCTGGGCGCTCATGTCTGCAGTTTTTTCTGGTGTGTGAGGTGATTATTGCGTGCGCCATTGGCGCTGTTTGAGGTGGTTATTGCGTGTGCCATTGTCGCGCATTAGAGCTTTGAATTTTGAGCTTGGCGGCCATCTTGGCGTTCAGTGGCGCAGTTATAGCTGCGGCCGGCGGCCATTTTCTTGTGGCCGCCGCGCATTTATTTCTGGCGGTGGCGCGAATCCCCTCACAACCTCCTCACAGACTGAGCTGTCCTTAAGGGTTGGTGGGTCCTCCCGGGTATCCCCCTCCTCAGCCTCAGCGTAGCCAGTGGGTGGACTGTATATTCACTGTATAGTGTATAAGGTCTGAGGGTGGCGTTATGGAGTCTGATACACCTGCTCTCCACACTTGCCTGGGGCAACTGGCAGTGCTGCACAGTTAAACATGTTCATATGTTTCCTGCACCTGCGGTCCTTAGGGACCAGTTGTCAGCAGTCCTGGAATCATTCCTGTCAGAATGGAAGCGGTGTGCGAGCAAAAGGAGCTATAAGCCCCCTCCCCCCCCCCCCCCCCCCCCCCACAAATCTTTAGTGAAGGAGTGCTCCGAGTCAGATATGGGCCTAGCTACTATGCTCAGGACCCTAGCTCTGAATATTTAATGTTTATGAACAGGACATTCCCTTGTGAGGGAGACTCCTGTTCTGTGTCAGTGAATGACAGGGCGCTTGTAAGTGATCTCATTGATGATGTGAGGAACACTCTCAGGCCGGGTTCACACTAGTGCGACACGACATCCATCCTACTTTGGATCCGACTTTGCCCTGCGACATGAAGCAGACATATGTCCGACTTTCAATGAACGGGGATCCGACTTGGATCCCCGCCAATATCAGGCACTGTGTTTGGTATGAATCTTGAAGGGGAACTCCAGGCCAAATTTTAAATTAAAAAAACGGCATGGGTTCCCCCTCCAGGAGCATACCAGGCCCTTGGGTCTGGTCTGGATTTGAACAGGCGCCCCTACGCCGAAAAAAACGACATGGGGGTCGCCCCAAAATCCAAACCAGACCCTTATCCGAGCACACAACCTGGCCGGCCGCAGGGGAAGAGGGGGGGACGAGAGAGCGGCCCCCCTCCCTCCTGAACTGTACCAGGCCGCATACCCTCAACATGGGGGGTTTGGTGCTCTGGGGCAGGGGGGCGACCTGCGGCCCCCCCACCCCAGAGCACCCTGCCCCCATGTTGATGAGGACAGGGCCTCTTCCAGACAACCCTGGCCGTTGGTTGTCGGGGTCTGCGGGCGGGGGGCTTATCGGAATCCGGGAGCCCCCTTCAATAAGGGGGCCCCCGGATCCCGGCCCCCCCACCCTATGTGAATGAGTATGGGGTACATCGTACCCCTACCCATTCACCTGGTGTACAAAAATTGCAATAAAAAAACACTACACAGGTTTTCAAAGTACTTTATTGCACAGCTCCGGGGGTCTTCTTCCGACTTCCGGGGGTCTTTTCCGACTTCGAGGGTCTCCGGTGTCGTCTCCCGCTCTCCGGTTCTTTCTTCCGCCGGGCCTCCGCTAACTTCTTTTTAGCTCTCTTGCTAACAGAGGCCCGGTCTTCCCGTTGTCTCGTCCGGCTCTCCGTTGTCCTTCTGCCGGCCCCTCCACTAACTTCTTGGTAGCTCTTTCGCTAGTGGAGGGGCGCGGTCTTCCCGTCGTCGCCGTCGGCTTCTTCTTCCCTCTTCTCCTCCTCGATGTTGACGCGTCGCTTCTTCCCGCTGTAATACTGGCTCTCCGCTCCGCATTAATATAGGCTTCTCATGACGTCACAGTCACATGTTCCCATGACGTCACAGTCACATGCTCCGGGGCCATGTGCCCTGGAACATGTGACTGTGACGTCATGAGAAGCCTATATTAATGCGGAGCGGAGAGCCAGTATTACAGCGGGAAGAAGCGACGCGTCAACATCGAGGAGGAGAAGAGGGAAGAAGCCGACGGCGACAGCGACGGGAAGACCGACCCCTCCACTAGCGAAAGAGCTAAAAAGAAGTTAGTGGAGGGGCCGGCAGAAGGACAACGGAGAGCCGGACGAGACAACGGGAAGACCGGGCCTCTGTTAGCAAGAGAGCCAAAAAGAAGTTAGCGGAGGCCCGGCGGAAGAAAGAACCGGAGAGCGGGAGAAGAACCGGAGACCCCCGGAAGTCGGAAGAAGACCCCCGGAAGTCGGAAGAAGACCCCCGGAGCTGTGCAATAAATTACTTTGAAAACCCGTGTAGTGTTTTTTTATTGCAATTTTTTGTCCACCAGGTGAATGGGTAGGGGTACGATGTACCCCATACTCATTCACATAGGGTGGGGGGGCCGGGATCCTGGGGCCCCCTTATTGAAGGGGGCTCCCGGATTCCGATAAGCCCCCCGCCCGCAGACCCCGACAACCAACGGCCAGGGTTGTCGGGAAGAGGCCCTGTCCTCATCAACATGGGGGCAGGGTGCTCTGGGGTGGGGGGGCCACAGGTCGCCCCCTGCCCCAGAGCACCAAACCCCCCATGTTGAGGGCATGCGGCCTGGTACGGTTCAGGAGGGAGGGGGGGCCGCTCTCTCGTCCCCCCCTCTTCCCCTGCGGCCTGCCAGGTTGTGTGCTCGGATAAGGGTCTGGTTTGGATTTTGGGGGGACCCCCACGCCGTTTTTTCAGCGTAGGGGCGCCCGTTCAAATCCAGACCAGACCCAAGGGCCTGGTATTCTCCCGGAGGGGGAACCTATGCCGGTTTTTTATTTAAAATTTGGCCTGGAGTTCCCCCTCAAGATCAGCAGAGCACAAGTCGCATGCCAAAGTCGGACCATGCAAGACTGCGGTCCGACTTTGATCCGACTTCAATGATAGTCAATGGGCTGAAGTCGGATCAAAGTCGGACCAAAGTAGTACAGGGAGCATTTTCAAAGTCGGACCAACATGTGTCGGACCAGTTAGGACGGCTCCCATAGGGAAACATTGATTTTCACACGTCATGCGACATGAGCTCCCAATGTCGGAGCGTTTGTCGCCCCAGTGTGAACCAGGCCTCAGGCTGGAATTGCTGTGACCAGCTTTTCTTTTACACAGTTTCCTCACTGTTTTCCTCACACGCTGCCTCAAGAGCAGCATGGATGAGGGAGGACTTTATTCATTTATGTATCTAATCCCTGTGAGCCTTCTGTGTGATACCTGAGGTAACATTTCCCGCCATTTCCTGGGGAATGATTTGAGCTCTGACAGACACACGGTCTGAGGATCAGAGGTTACCTGTTACCTGCATGCTGCTTCAGCAGCACTGTCAAGCAGGTTGGAATGATACAGAGAAGATTTTGCGCCTCTGCGCCATAATTTAAACTCATCCTATACCTCTACACTGTATACATTCACAGTGTATGTATGTGTTATTGGTCTCTGTCTGCGTGGCTGTCCCCACGTTCCAATGCTGTTTCAGTGCCATACATGATGTAAACGTACAAAATATGTTTATGCACGACTCCAGATACATTCACAATATATGTATTTGTGTATTATACTCTCTGGGTTGGCGGGGGCTCCGGTGTCCTCCCGCACTCTCATGGTATGTGCGCTTCGGCTCTCTGCACAGTATAGACATGCTCAATATGTTTATTGCACATATTATACATGTTTACAGTATGGGTATACTGTTTGCGTGGGGTTCCTCCGGGTACTCCGGTTTCCCCCCCACGCTCCAATGGAAATGCACAGCGGTATATCTGTGTGCTGTCTGCGTGAAGTTCTTCCGAGTGTTCCGGTTTCCTCCCACGCGCTGACGGTATGTGCGCTTTTGGCCTTCTGCACAGTTAAACATATTCAATGTTTATCACGCATGCTATAATACCTACACGGTATGTGTAGGCAGTCTGTGTGGTTTTCCTCCGGGTACTCCGGTTCCCTCCCACACTCCATTGGTATGGGCGCTTCGGCGCTATGCACAGTCTAAATTTGTGCGATTGGATATCCACATACTAACATGCCTACCCGGGATGTCTTTGCAGTCTGCGTGGGTTTCTGCCCACGCTACATGACATGCATGCTTTTGGTGCAATACACGATGTAAACATACACATTATGTTTATACACTACACTAAATACATTCGCAGTAGTTGTAGGTATTGTATTCTCTGAGTATGTGTGGGGTACTTCGGTTCCTCCCACGCGCCAACAGTGTGCGCGCCTTCGGTGCTATGCACACATGGGCTTGTGCAAAATGTTTAGCACACATACTATAATACCATACATGGTATGCGTATGCAGTCTGCATGGGTTTCATCCGGGTGCTCAGGTTTCTCCCCTGCGTTCCAATGGTGTGCGCATTCTCAGCGCTATGCACAGTATAAACATGTGCAATTTGTTTATTCGCAGGCTAACATACCTACACGGTTGTGTATGTAATCTGCGTGGCTGGTTTACGTCCAGGCCCCGATGTGCGCGCCTTCGTCGCTGGCACAGTATATACGCGTTTAATAGGTTTATCCACAAATCCTAAACTACATACGCCGTATGTGGTGGTATTATGCTCTTTGTGGCTGGGTGGGTTTCCTCCCACACTCTCCATTTGTGCGTTTGACGCAATACATAGTATAAACTATGTGTTTGCACAATCAGCACCTATCCATGGGTAGCTGCTGGATGAAGCATTGTCGCAAGGATCCCTGGTTTCAGGGGTATCACTTTCCACCTGCTTTCAGTGGTGATCAGAAGCGCTGGCTTGGACTGTGTTCGCCAGGCTGGGGTTAGCGTTACGCCAGTTAGTGGCTGCGTCTCTGGCATTTTTTGTAGCTCAATGACTGGGCAAAAGCCTCTGCTTCATCCATCAGTCGTCTAGCAGGTGCACTACAACTGCTTTAGCCTTTAGGGTCTCTGTGCCCGGGGTGGGTTTGCGCCACCTGTGGAGGCTGAGGTACTAGTCCTCTGACCGAGTTTCTAGGGAAGTTCCGTCAAGTTGCCTTTATAGGCCAACATTTGAGGCACCCTGTATGCTGGGGCCTCCCTTCTCCGATACATTGCGGAGTCTCTTTGGGATTTTCATACATCTCGCTGCAAGACGGTCCTGTCGGCCGTGTGCATTGCAGGCGAAGGGTCCTTGCATCCGGAGGTGTTTCCACCACCTTTACCGGAGGTGGGGCACCGGAAGTGGACCTTGTGGCCTCTCGACTCGCAAGGTGGCATGATCGTGGTCAGGTCCAGGGACCCCTGAGCGGATGCGTCAGACGCGTTGGAAGCCCGTGGGGGCAGTATCGCCTGATATATGCTTACCCTCTGCTACTGTTGTTGCCTCGCCGGCTTCGCAGAGCATACTTCATCCTGCTTTACAGTCCTTGGCTTTAATGGCATGGCTGTTTAAAGCCAGGTGCTAAAGGACCGAGTTCTCTCGTATTCGGTCATCTCTTCTATGTTGTTGACACGGGACTCTTCCTCCAGAAAGATATCTCACCGTACCTGGAAGGCTTACATCGCTATGTGCGAGGAACTTGAGTGGCATCCTCGGATGTATTCCGTTCCCAGGATTTTGCTGTTCTTACAGCGTGGTGTGACCCAAAAGCTGGCCTTGCATACCTTTTTTTTGAGGGTCGGATTTTGGCCCGGGCTGGCTTTTTCAACGACCGCTACCGGGCCATTCCTTGATTAGCACCTTTTGTGCAGGGGGTTCGCCATGTGATCCCCCCCCTGTCAAGCCTCCTCTCCCTACTTGGGATCTGATTTTGATGCATCTCGGTTCTCCAAGAACATCCCTTTGAGAATATCAGAGAGATTCCTCTCTTGACCTTGTCCCGGAAGTTGGCCTTAGTGGCCATTGCTTTGGTTAGACGGGTGTCTGAGTTGGCGGCCTTGTCCGGCAAGTCGTCTTACTTGGTCCTCCATAAGGATATGTTGGTGTTGCGCCCACGACCAAGGACATTGTTCTTCCGTCCTTGTGTCCTCACCCATCGCATCCCTGAGAGTTTGCGCTTCATACATTAAGATGGGTACAAGCCTTACGAGTGTACCTGTCTGCTACTGTTTCCATTCGGAAATCTGTGTCTGGTCCAAAACAGGGCCGAGAGGTGTCGTCTGCCACAGTCTTTAGGTGGATCAGGCAGACCGTCATACAGGCCTATGCCCTTAAGGGGCGGGCGCCTCCCTTTCCGCTTGCGGCGCATTCCACCAAGGCAATTGGTGCTTCCCGGGCCTTCCGACATCAAGCGTCGGTTGCACAAGTGTGCAAGGCGACGACCTAGTCGTTCGTTCATACCTTTTCAAAGTTCTACAAGGTTGATGTGGCTGCATCTTCGGATGCTTCCTTCGGCCGCAAAGTGTTGCAGGCCGCTGTCTAATGTTGCAACTCCTCCGTTGAGGGGCTCTGCTGGTTTGGAGTGAAGTTTTGGTTGTTCCTTACTTTTTTTGCTCCCACCCTTTTCTTATACTGCTTTGGGACGTCCCACATGTAATCAGTATGAGAGCTGCGTCGGTCCATGGATAAGAGAAAATAGGATTTTTGTACTCACCGTAAAATCCGTTTCTCTGACGTCCATGGACCGACGCAGCACCCACCTTTCCTTTTAAGTTTGTACTGCTTTGTTACGAACTGAGGCTGCTAGCTGCAGGTGGGAGGGTAATGTCCGGAGGGACCGCCCCCCTGGGCGGGGCTGTTCAGCTCTGGCTTGTTCTAGAATGGTTTAACCTCTAACATTCTGCCTAGGTCTTCTCCTGTGAGCAGGGACATATACCCACATGTAATCAGTATGACAGCTGCGTCGGTCCATGGACGTCAGAGAAACTGATTTTACGGTGAGTACAAAAATCCTATTTTTGTCCTCCAGAGAGTCCGATCCTCCCACACCGCGCCACAGGGTAGTAGGTAAGTGGGCTCCTTCTCCCTCTTCAGCTCAGAGGAGCAGGGACTGTTCCTGGAGCTGCTCCTTAGGCGGCGGCAGCCGTTCAAAGGGTTTTTTTTAACCGCATGTCGGCGTTACAGGCCGCCGCCATCTTTTTGGTGGCTGAGTAGAGACTCGGCTAGCAGGAAGTGAGGTATCCTGCAAGGGGCGGCACTGGGATCAGGCGCAGTGTCATTTCTGGCGGAACTCGCGCAGGGGGAGAGGGGAGGGAAGGAGAGGTGCTGGTGCCTATAATTGCGCTTCCGGTCCGGCGCAGCGGTGTCTATGGACTCCGGAACCGTCGTTTTGAAGCCGTGGAACGAGCGCTGCTCCACGATGGAGACTGTGACAGCAGCGAGTGGGACAGGCACCAGCAAGGCCCAGGTAAGGGGGTATGTGGGATCTACCCTGTATACTGTAGGTGCCTCTCTCTATATGTTTTTTTTCCCCCTGGTGGCTGGGGTCTGTCTGGGCACAGGGTGTTGGCTGTTATACTAACTGTGCACCTGGGTGAGCTCGTTAGGAGGCAAGTTTGACTCACTAAAAAGGGATGCTGGTGTTTTTTTCTCTTTGTCTTTTTTGTGTGGCAGGCTAAGAGCTCTGACCCTCCTATCAAAAAGAGATGTCCCTCATGTAAAGCAAAGTTACCAGAGGGCTGGAAGAAAGCTTTATGCCAAATTTGTGTTGATTCCTTAGTGAAGGAAGAAGCTTCTTCCGCATGCAGCGATTTAATCGCATCGGTCAAGAAAGAGCTAGATGCTACCATACAATCTTTTCGCTCTTCTCTTGCAACACCATCCCTGAGTCAGCCAACTACCTCAGGATCCTCTCAGGGCTCACAATTAATCCCAGGGGTAGAGGCTGAAGCTGGCCCTCCTACCCAAGGGGAGCATTCCCCCTCTCACTCCAGGGAAGAAGAGGAGGAGGAAGAGGAAGAAGAGGCAGGAGATGCGCCTTCAAGATACAAACTGTCCTTAGAGCAAGTAGACAGTTTGAAAGCAATATATGCAACATTGGGAATAGATGAAGAAAATAAAGAATTATCGCTGCATGACCGAATGTATGCAGGGCTTAGTGAAACAAAAAGTCGCACTTTCCCTGTGCATTCAGTAATCTCGGAAGCCATTAAAAAGGAATGGGCTGATCCAGAGAAAAAAATCATTTTTCCCAAGAGCGCATAGAAGACTCTTTGCGTTCAGTAAAGACCCAGATGCGCTTTGGAATAAAATTCCAAAATTAGACGCAGACTCGCCTAAGCAGGAGATCCTTGATTCTTTTTCTACTCTAGCAGCAGCCGTAGCTTATATTTCTGACGCTTCTGCAGAATCAATAAGGATGTCAGCCAGATCTTGGGCCTTAACCAACTCAGCCAGGAGAGCTCTATGGCTTAAGACATGGCCAGGGGACGCAGCTTCCAAAAATAAATTACCGTATATACTCGAGTATAAGCCGAGATTTTCAGCCCTTTTTCAAATTCCGCGGCGTCCATCGTTCAAATTCCGCGGTCTCTTCCTGTTCCTTCCTGGATAGGCGAGTCTAAGCAGACACTCTCCGCCTATCACGAACGTTCTCTCATCCTCAGTTTTCCAGCAGATGTCTGTGATTGGCGGAACACCCAACACAGTGTCTGCTGGGAAAACTGAGGATGAGAGAATGATCGTGATAGGCGGAGAGAGTGTCTGCTGAGACTCGCCTATCAAGGAAGGAAGGAACAGGAAGAGACCGCAGAATTTGAACGATGGACGCCGCAGCCGCAACTTCTTTACAGGTAATATTTACAATGTAAAATATGGAACAGCGAGCTAGGGAACAGTGGGGCATCGGCTTATACTCGAGTCAGTAAGGTTTCCCAGTTTTTTTGGCAACATTAGGTACCTCGGCTTATACTCGAGTATATACGGAATGTGGAATTCCTTTTTTTTTTTTTTTTTTTTTTTTTTTTTTTGGAGATCTTTTGTTCGGTCCTGATCTAGATTCTGTTTTAGATAGGACAGCGGACAAAAAGTCCTTTCCTGTTAAAGAGAAAAAACAACCAGTTAAGCGTTTTTTTCGACCTCAAAAAAAATCAGGATCAGGGAAGCAGCCCCCAAGAAATAGAAGGAATTGGTCGGCGCAAAAAGGTAAAGGCAGAGGGAATGTCCTCTTCTTCAATCCTCCTGCGCCAACCAATAAAACGCAATGACTTGTCATTGCCTGTGGGGGGAAGGCTTCAAAAATTCCTTCCTCCTTTGGACAAGCGTTACGGAAAACGCTTTTTTTGGACACGCTGGTCCAGGGATACAAAATAGAACTTTCGGATCTTCCTCCAGAAAGAGAATGTGTAACAGACCTGCCAAGGGACGCAACAAAGGCCCTAGCCATGAGAAACCTGTTGGGGGATCTGATGAGACAGGGTGTTGTGGTTCAGGTATCTCCTGAAGAACGTTACCGGGGTTTCTATTCCCATATATTCCTGATAAGGAAACCATCAGGAAGCTTCCGTCTCATTCTCAATCTGAAACCGTTAAACAGGTCAGTCCAATACAGACGGTTCCGCATGGACTCCATCTTTTTGGTGAGAAATCTTAGTCAAGGGATGCTTCATGGCATTAATCGACTTAAGAGATGCATACCTGCATGTGCCCATAGCCCCTCAGTCTCAAAAATACCTCAGGTTGGCAATAAATATGGGGAAGGAGGTGCTTAATTTACAATTCAAGGCCCTCCCGTTTGGTCTGTCATTCACTCCGCGGATATTTACCAAGATAATGGCGGAAGCTCTAGCTCCTCTCCGTCTACAGGGAATCTCGGTCATCCCTTATCTGGACGACCTCCTAATTTTTGCCCCTTCCAGATAGAGGTTGCAGGTAGATCTAACCAAGGCCCGCAGTCATCTGGAAGCCTTGGGCTGGATTGTAAATACTCAAAAATCAAATTTCGATCATGCTCAGAGTTCAGTTTCTAGGTTATCTGATAGATTCTGTAGAGCAAAGGATTTTTTTCCCAAAAGAGAAGAAAGACAAGGTCTTGAGGGAAGTAGCCAGTCTTCAGACAAACCAGGAAGTGTCAATCAGGATGATTATGTCAGTCCTGGGAACCTTAACCTCAACAATGCTGGCCATTCAATGGGCGAGGCTCCATTTAAGGCCCCTCCAGAGTTTTCTTTTACAGGTATGGGATCACAGCCCAGAAACCTTGGCCACAAGTAAAGCTTCCCACCAAGGTCAAGAGGACTCGGTGGTGGAGGAATCAGGCAGTTCTGTCAAGGGGCCTGCTTTGGTCCTTCCTGACAGAAGTAAGGGTCACGACAGACGCCAGCAGTTGGGGATGGGGAGCGCCCTGTGGGATCAAAACATGGCACAGGGAGTTTGGTCCCGATCCGAAGCAGGAAGGTCCTCAAACTGGAGGGAATTAAAAGCAGTTGCTCTAGCCTTAGCTGCCTTCTCTCCAAACCTCCAAGGGTCCCATGTGCAGATTCTTTCAGACAATGTCACCACAGTGGCATACCTGAACAAACAAGGGGGCACAAGGAGCAAAGCTCTACTGTTGCTGTCATCAGAAATCCTAGAGTGGGCAGAGAAGCATTTACTCTCCCTGTCGGCAATGCATCTCAGGGGCACGCTAAACGAAGTAGCAGACTTCTTGAGCAGACAAAGAATTCAAGAGGCAGAGTGGAGCCTGAATCCGGAGATATTCTCACTGATCACCAAGATGTGGGGATGTCCTCAGGTGGATCTGTTCGCATCAAAAGACAACGCCCAGCTCCCTCAATTCTTCTCTCTGCACCGAGACAGCAGATCAATAGGGATAGATGCCTTGGCACATCCCTGGAACTTCCATCTGGGTTATGCCTTCCCTCCTTTTCAGCTAATCCCTCTTGTATTGCGAAAAATACAGAAGGAAAAGGGATCAGTAATCCTGATCACTCCGTTCTGGCTGAAAAGAGCCTGGTTTTCCTCCATCCTACAAATGATGATCAAACCTTTCTGGCAGCTTTCTCTCAGACAGGACTTGCTACTTCAGGGCCAAGTATACCACCCGGATGTAGCCAGACTAAGCCTCACCGCTTGGTATCTGAGGAGCAGTTATTAAGGAACAAAGGACTGTCAGAACCTCTAGTATCCACTCTAATCGCCAGTAGAAAGAGAGTAACTAGAGATATCTATGCAAAAGTTTGGAAAGTTTACAACTGTTGGTGTCATTCATCAAACCGAACCCTAGAAGACATTGTGTCGATTCTGGAGTTTCTACAAAATGGTGTGGACAAAGGTTATGCAATTAGCACTCTCAAAGTGCAAGTGGCTGCCCTGGGAGTATACCTAGAAAAACCAATTTCCTCGGTTCCTTTGATCACAAGATTCTTTAAGTCACTTACTAGAGCCAGACCAGTGCCTACTAAACATTTTCCTAAATGGGTCCTGTCAGTAGTTTTGCAAGCCTTCACGAAAGAACCTTTCGAACCGTTCCAGACAATCTCGTTGAAAGATTTGACTCTTAA